>SJYX01017675.1:63417-95321 GCA_006410675.1 Oreotragus oreotragus | reverse complement strand
TATTTGTGGAATAAAAATAAAAATTAATTAATAACCAGTCATTTACCCATATTTGAGATATGGAAGGGCTAAATCAAGCCTGTTGTAATCTCTGAAAGTTATTTTGTTTATTGACATCATATTTTGTTATTTGTCTTACAAAATATACTGTCAAGGAAACACAACTAAACTTTTTGTATTCTGAATAATGTGAATTCAAAGGGTGAATCTTCCTTGGCACATTGATGGTATTTAACATGCTATTTAAGAAATCCAAAATATATATGTAAGGGTATGGCGATGCCCATAATGGGAGAAAATGTTCAAGAGAATAATCACAGCTAAGGAATCATTTTTATTTTGATATGAAAATATAAGTATAAAATAAATTTCATAATGACAAATTGAGGGAATCTTCATTTTGGTTAGGGTTTTTCACTATTTTGAGTTTTTTTTTAATAAGAAATTTATTTTTATTTCTTAGCCCTACTTCCATAATAATAATCCCCTGGAAATAGTACATAGCTTGTCAATAACTGGTCATGTCTCATTTCTTGTCAAATGAAAAATTTAATTCAAGACAATATTTAAAAACTGTTTAGCCATTCACAAATTATCAACGTTTAGAAATAGGTAGTGGCAGTGGTAGTGACAAGGTTGCAGAGTTGGAGGAACCTTGCGCAAGAATCTCTCTTTAATTTTTTTTTAAGTCAATGTCACTCATCAGGTGGAGGCTTTATCCATGCTGTTTAAAGCTTGACCAATGAATCCAGCTTAATACAAATATTTCTCTTTGTAGGAAGAATAGTCAAAATCTTAACTGGTTTAAATCCAAGTAAGAGATTTTACTCTGTCTGAATGCCAGAAAGCATACAAAAAACAATTATCAAGGGCATAAAATTCATCTTTATATCCACCATGAGGCACTGAGTAGCAAAGGGTTCAATGTCATTCTGTATATTCTTAGCAGCTCTCTAATTCTAAATACGTTATTTTATTTTTGACAATTTCTATCAATATAAGCCCTGAAAGTAGGTTGTATGTTTTTTCCCCTTTTAGTCAAGCTGGAAGAAGCAAGTATATAAAAAATACTGTTACTTCCTTACATTTATACTTTGTACAACCCAGCATTGATTTGCTCCTTATTTAAGCAACATTTTCTTGATAAATTAAAAAAGCAGCAATAGCCATTACTGCAGGCTATATACAGCCTCTAATATCACTTAAGCATATTACAGAATATAATATCTGGTACTTAACGACTAACTTGCATATGAAAGCTCACATAATGTCTCATAAAACCCTTAAAATGGCTTCAGTTTAAGAGTCTCTTTAAAAAAAAACACCTTCAGGGAATATTGTAAATGAAGTAGCACTCCAGCCTTGGAAAAAAAATTCACACACTTGCAGAAATTTTTAATATAAATTGAACACATTAAAAATTAATTTTGCATGACCATTTCGCATTGCAGTGCCAATGCATAGTTAAGATAAGGCCTTAACTCTTCTTTGTTTAAAGTAACATGGAAGCTCTTTGCTTTCTCTCTTTGCTTTCATCTGTACATAATTATTATTTTCATTAATCAGAAAATGGACCCCCATTTTCCTATTCTGACAGCCTCAGCTGGAGTTGACGGAAACCCCACCTGAGTCACCAGGGTAACTTAACCATAAACTTCTAGGAAACTCATTAAATAAAGGTGTGAGCTGACAATTAAACAAGGCAGTTTCCATCATCCTTCCCTTTTTTAAGCAGAGGGGTTTTGGAGAAAAAGCTTACTCATCAGAAAAGTAGTTTTGCCCTGAGAAGTAAACCTGAACCAGCTTTGCCCACCACTCTTCTCTTCCCAAATTCATGATTTGCTTTTTCTCACTTGGTTTCAACTGGACCAGTTGTCTCCTCGAAGATGTGTGTGCTTTTTAGCACTAGCTTTAGAGATGTAACACAATGTACATTTTCTGTGAAGGTATTTATTCTCTGATGGAAATAGAAAAGGGTGAAAAAACAACCTATTGCCCCTCTTTGTATGTGGAGTTTTTGTTTGTTTGTTTTGTTTTTTTAGTCTCATGACCACAATTCTACAACAAAAAAATTCCCATGGAGGGCATCAGTTTCAACAAGACAATGAAGAACGTCTTTCTCCACAGACAGCCAATGCTGTATAAAGCTGACATGCTGTAGTTTTCTGTAGTTCTGACACCAACGGCAAGTGTGTGATGCCAGTGTGAGCGTGTGGGGAGTCATGAAGGTGATTCACAGATTACATCTCAAGTGATCAGTTTTAAAAAGGTGGGGATAGAGTTGACCTTAAGAGAAGTGCCCTAGACCTTGGGTCAAAGGTGCTATATAAATCTAGTAAACAAACAAAGAAATAAACCCAGAGCACATTTTCCTTAAAGAAGCTTGTATCTTATTCTTTCATTGTTTGAATCAGATATCTTACTATGCAAATCTGAAAAGCTGAAAGTAAAATGAGAAACCTCACGCTTAGTTCAGAATCTATGGTTTGATTTGCTGACATGGGAATAGAAAGTTTTGGGTCTGGGGACAAGTTTTTCAAGAGTATTTTCTCAGCTTTCTAAGGCTTCCAGAAGACTCATGAAACACTGCAAAATGTATTTTTTAGTTCTATCCTAATTTTTGCATTGTAACTTACAAAAATGACAACAATAAGAAAGACTCCAAAGCTANATGGGAATAGAAAGTTTTGGGTCTGGGGACAAGTTTTTCAAGAGTATTTTCTCAGCTTTCTAAGGCTTCCAGAAGACTCATGAAACACTGCAAAATGTATTTTTTAGTTCTATCCTAATTTTTGCATTGTAACTTACAAAAATGACAACAATAAGAAAGACTCCAAAGCTATTGAGGAGAGATGCATTGCTGACTGCCAAAGAAACCAAAAATAAAAAAGTACATTAGTCTGTAGTGGTCTCCTATCTTGAAAAAAAAAGTATTCAAACTGTAGTGAAGGCAATCTGTGAAAGAATTGGAAAGAGCTGTCCAACTGCCTGCTGACACACACATGTCTTCTAACATCCTCACCAGCACAGTCATTATGTTATATACCAAGCATAAGGTACTGTGGATTTGTTTCCTAAAACCTGCAGCCTTATTTTGCATTGAAATGTTTCCAGTTAGATTTCAACCATTGGTTTACAGCAAAGCAAGACATAATCTCCTATACTGTAACTATATTCATGTGAATACAGTATGCTTCTTTTATTTATTTATTTTTTTTCCTTTTTATGGGAAGGGTATGACCAGGGTAAAGACTGTTTATAGTTCTGGGTAAAAACAGAACAGTGAAAGATCCCCAAGTGTAACAAACTTAAGATGTGTGCAAATGCAAGCAAAAGAATCTATAGAGAGACATCCTCTTCTGTGGTTTTAGTAATTCTCAAAAGCAGTCATGTGAAATTACTGATTCTTTTATTCTCTTTCTTTATCTCTCACTTTCTGTCTCTCACATACACACACAGTCAAAAGTAATCCATGAAGTCCAAAATAGAAACGTCATATAAATCTTTTTCTGGAGGAAATCTTTTAATAATCTGCAATACTAAAATTCTCAGCTGCTACTGGAAGCAACAGAGACAAGTGTTTACATGGTTAAAATAAAGGTAAATTTTTATTGAATTATTTTTTATTTTAAGGTATAGAACACCGAACAAAGTCAATGAAATCAAATAAAAGCCTAATTTGATGCCAATATCCAGAATAACCCAGTTTTCACATAAAGTTCAGGAAAAACAAAGAGAAATTGTTTAGAATTGTTTTTTTGTTTTTTTTTTTTAATTTTTATTTATTTATTTATTTTTTTACACGAACTCCTAAACATGATAGAATTGTTTTTGATGTCTCACTAAAGTAAGTCCAAATAGCTATGAAGTTAGCAAAGCAGACGTGTGATCCTAATTCTCCTTCCCGCTCTGCAGCTTCTAGGATCGTGAGAATTAGGTAAAAATAATCACATGCTTCCCTGGTGGCTCAGAGGTTAAAGCATCTGCCTGGAATGCTGGAGACCCGGGTTCGATTCCTGGGTCGGGAAGATCCCCTGGAGAAGGAAACGGCAACCCACTCCAGTGTTCTTGCCTGGAGAATCCCATGGAGGGAGGAGCCTGGTGGGCTACAGTCCATTGGGTTGCAAAGGGTCAGACACGACTGAGCGACTTCGCTTCACTTCAATCACATGCTAAGCATGATACATACCTACTGCTACCACATTTTTGGAAGCGTGTATATGTTACCATGGATGTATATTTTTATTATGTAAAATATAATAAAAATTATTCAATAGAAATTTTGTGATCAAAACATAATTATAAGATTAACAGTGACAAACCCATACAGATGTGACAATATGTCCTAAATTGCACTCTATCTCTTCAAACAAAATGTAACCTCTAGTTACCTTCCTTCCCAATGAAGTGTATTCTTGTGTATCTCCAAAAATGTGAAGAAATTTAGATAAGACACAGTTTGTTATAAAAGACCTTTGGGAACAGGTGCGAAGAAGGCAATGGCAACCCACTCCAGTGTTCTCGCCTGGAAAATCCCAGGGACAGGGCAGCCTGATGGGCTGCCTTCAATGGGGTCACACAGAGTCAGACATGACTGAAGCGACTTAGCAGCAGCAGCAGCAGGAGGAGGTGATAAAGAACATACAGAGATCTCTACCTCCACCGTTTTTCTATGATTCAAAATTGATAGAAAGGCGTTTGGGGCTTGGAATGTAACCTGGATTGGAAACAGGATCATTGTAGATGTCTTGTCTTATGATTAGGTCATACTGGAGTTGGGTGTGTCCCTAATCCAATATAAAGAATGTCCTTATAAATAGGGAAACTAGGGCACACACATACACACATGTACGCACAGAATATCATGTGAACATTAAGGCAGAAATAGGAATGATATGTCTACAAGCCAAGGAATGTCAAAGATTTCTATCAAGCCACCAGAGGAGGGGCATAGAACAGATTCTCCCTCACAGCCCTGAAATGAACCAGTCCAGAAACTCCTTGATTTCAGACTTCTAGGCCCAAGACTGTGATGCAATACATTTCTGATGTTTAAGCCACCCAGTGTGTGGTACTTTGTCACGGTGGCTGTAGGAAACTAACACAGGAGGTTCCATCATTATGGGTTTTTGAGTCTACTTTCCAAAGACACATAAATATAATAATAGAGCATAAAGGCAAACTGGAGCTTCACAAAGGGTCTTCTTCCCCATTAGTGTATGAGAGGTGAGTGTAAACAATGTGGTAGACATCCAAAGGAGCAATTAAAGAAAATTATCTTGAGCTAGGGGGAGCCCCTATGATGATAGGACAAAGATCAGAAGGGAAATGTTGGGAATATTATTTGCTTGTTTATCTGTTTGTTTACTTTTCTTAGGGTTTTTGTTGATATAAGGAGCAAGAGTAACTACACACATCAGAAGTAGAATTCCAAGTTTTTCACCTGGGGAGGACAGAACTCATGCTTGAGTATTTAATAAATATTTGTTAAATGAGTGAGTGAATGAACAAACAATATCCATCAAAGCTTCAGCGAGGAGGTAAAACTTTAGGTATCATTTGTCATGAATGGGTAAGAAATCATTTTACACAAAGTCAAATCAAAGTAAAAATAACATTTTCTCCAAACATGGTGATTGAGGTATATTTCTGAGTAGGAAAAAGAAGAAAAATGTAGGAGAATTTCACAACCTTTGGATCCAAGTAGTTTTCTAATATTATACAAGGGGTAAAATGTGTTGTCAAAGTTCACAATATACTGTGGCATAAATACATATTGTTAATTATTTTAAAGTTTCATAAAACATTATAATCATGAATCAAAATTTAGAATACTGAATGACTTTGAATCTTGGAATGATTCTCAGTACTAGTATAACATGAGGCAGGTAGGATTTTTAAAATGAATGTGTTCTCTGGAAGGAAGAATATTGATCACACCAGATGAGTAGTAATAACTGATTTTCCTTCCGAGTCTTACTGTCTTTGATTTCTTTATAAGGTAATTTGTTTATATATGATACACTCACATGCACACACATAATTAGGTATCCATCTATATGGACACAGGCAATATGTCTGAATAGTCTGACACTGGCTGAGAATAAAAAGATGTTGTTGAGGACCAATCTAGAGTGTTCTCCTCACCCCCAAGCAGCCTTCTAAGGAAGAAGAAAATTGAGTTCTTCCTGTTTTTACTCCACTAAAGCATGGCAAAAGACTACATATAGTTATTAACAGGATCAACATTCTGTTTCCCTTCTTGCCTTTCTCCTTTAAGGTCATTATAGATAAAGCAAAGCAAAATAAATCAACCCCTCTCTTTAATTATATAATGGGATATAAGAAGCTCCTTGAAGAGAAGTATTATAATAAGTGGTTTGAGGTGGGATAGGATTCATGACTTAGATAAATGTTTCCACTCATTTGAGTGTGCTACATTCCATCCTCTACAAGATCATGCAGGAAATTTAATCATAGAGATAAACCAGGAAGCAGCTATAGTACCTCCATACAACATAAAACATTCATATATTATAAATAAATGATATATGATATAAATATGATTGCTTAGTAACTAATGGCTTACACTCAAGCTTAGTCTATGTATGACCTATGTAAAAGATTTCTGGCTTTTAATACAAAACACACACAAGAGCATTCCCTTGCTTTAAAGCTTAGGTGTATGCTCATTAAAGTAGAAACATCAAAATAAAGTTCAGACAAAAGTCAGAAGAATGTCATTCTACCTCAGATTTTACTTGGATTAAAATAGTGCAGCTGTACCTATAAAGATAGACACTGAAGTTTTCTAAAACAGAGAAAGGGAGAAGAGAATGCTTGCAAGAATGACAAAAATACCTTGCATAAATACATATATAGTTAATTCATACACTGCCCCCCTCCACACACACACACATTCAGTGAGTCTCTAACTTTGAAGCTCTCTCAGTTAACTCCCAGGATAAACTAGTAGCAAATTTGCTCAAAAAAAAAAAAAAAAAAAAAGGAAAAAAATAATTATACAAATGATAAAAGATTAATAGAATATTGCTTAACTTTAATCTTAAATATATTATTCACTTTGGGAATAGTGTCAGCAATATCAATACACCATAAATATTAAAGCTTTGTCGTTCTATCACTTACACCTACTTATGAGTTTATTTTTCCAGCTCTCTAGAATTACAGAAGATAAACCTTTATGAAAACAACTTTTTGCTTTTTTGTTTCATGGTAGCATTTGAACCACCAACTTAATTCAATTGATCTTAACAACCATAAATAGAATACCTATTTATTTTCCTTATGCAAATCCTTTACACGTCTCTATGTGCCAAAAAAGAGAAATAGGACCATGGACATTCAAACTGAAGGAAAGCATTATTTCATTCATCCTACATGAGATCAACCCAAAGGAGGAGGACTCATCAAGGACCCACCCCACCTAAAGATCTGTCCTCAATTGTTATTTATACATAATTAAAATAAAAATGTCTTCCATACGTGAATTAAGAAAACTTCTGAAGTATGTCATCCACTTGAGTTTCAAAACTTGCAATCTGAAAGAATGATGATTAGTTCATTTATTTTTTTTTNCATCAAGGACCCACCCCACCTAAAGATCTGTCCTCAATTGTTATTTATACATAATTAAAATAAAAATGTCTTCCATACGTGAATTAAGAAAACTTCTGAAGTATGTCATCCACTTGAGTTTCAAAACTTGCAATCTGAAAGAATGATGATTAGTTCATTTATTTTTTTTTTCTTAAAAAAAATGAATTTGACAAGGTACACTTAAAAAGAAATTCTGAAATTTAAGATATTTTCCCCAAAACATACATTTGACATCAGTGAAAATCAGGATTGTCCACACACTGGACAATTGCCCATACACTGTAATTTGTAGCATAAAATGTTTGGTAAACTCTACCACTTCTTATCAAAAGGACAGAGACTGTGCTTTATCTTAGACTAGGAGGATATGGAGAATGCATCTTCATTTTTTCTCACTGCAAGCTAGTAGCACTCACTGGGGGAAAAAAAATGTGTTTGGATGGCTTAGCGGAAAATAGCTTCGAACAAAATATCTGCCTTCATCTCTGTCCTTATGAGATTTGAGATTGGGAGAGGGGTGAAACAGTGGCAGCAAAAGTAGATTCAAAGTACTAATAATTTATAATAAAGCCTCCAGAAGAATATCGTTATTTCCAACAATTACTTGATTCCCTTTTCTCTTTCCTTTTGCTAAGTGTTGTATACTCAGGCTTCAACTAGTAGCCCTCAGCCTTACCTACATATTACAATTACCTTTAGAATTAATAAACTAATGATAAGCAAGGTGGGGCTTAGGTCTGTTATTGTTGAGTTGCTAAGCAATGACCAACTCCTTGCAATCCCATGGGTTGCAACATGCCAGGCTTCCCTGTCCATCACCAACTCCCAGAGCTTGCTCAAACTCATGTCCATCGAGTCAGTGATGCCACCCACCCATCTCATCCTCTGTCATCCCCTTCTCCACCTGCCTTCAATCTTTCCCAGCATTAGGGACACTTTCAATGAGTAGGCTCTTTGCATTAGGTGGCCAAAGTATTGGAGCTTCAGCCTCAGCATCAGTCCTTCCAATGTATATTCAAGACTGATTTCCTTTAGTATTGACTAGTTTGACCTCCTTGCTATCCAAGGGACTCTCAGGTCTCCTCCAGGACCACAGTTCAAAAACATTAATTCCTCAGCACTCAGACTTCTTTATGGTATGACTCTCACATCAGTACATGACTACTGGAGAAGCCGTTATCTTTGACTATATGGACCTTGGTCAGCAAAGTGATGTCTCTAATTTTTAATATGCTGTCTAGATTTGTCATAGCTTTTTTTTAAAGGAACAAGCACCTTTTAATTTCATGGCTGCTGTCACCATCTGCAGTGATTTTGGAGACAAAGAAAATAAAGTATGTCACTGTTTCCATTTTTTCCTCATCTATTTCCCATGAAGTAATCAGACTGGATGCCATGACTCTACTTTTTGAATGGGTCTGAGGTCTGGGTAGCTTTTAAAGGGCCTCAGGTAATTCCAGTGTTCAGTCAGGGAGGAGAACAGATATATTAATGGTTTCTAGACCTTGCTGATAACCAGAAACACCTAAGGACTTTGTAAAATTATGGCTCCTTGTGCTGCTCCATGCTCACCTTTGTTCTTATCTATGAAATTGAATTGGAATTCTCAGAGTATCTTGATTTGTTTTTATTAGCATCTCCTCTATTTTTCTGATGAATCACCACCTTTGGGAATCACTAACTACAAATTATAATTCAACCAAAAAAGTAGTTCTGACAATATAAATCTATTTATATTGCATCAGAATAGCATAACATTTGATCTAAATTTCAAGGTGAAATAATCTATGTTCTTATGCATCCACTTAATATGGAGTTTATACCACGTCCTGAACCTCCATTGGCTTCAGGAGTCCTCTTTTCAGGATCCCTTTGTGACCTCCCCACACTGAGTTGGTTGGTTTCTTTTCTCTGTTCCAGTTGGTAGCTGTCTTACAGAACATACCACCCATGGATTATTTGCAATCCAATCTGTATAAATTCTTGAAGAGAGGTCCTCTACTTTATGTAAAATAGCAGGCTATTATGTAAAGGGTTGTAAAATGAGTGTTTACATGCATTATCTCAATGATTTTTTTCAGAACCTTAATTTCCTCATACATAAAATGGGCAGAGTGATATCTCTTTTGCCAATATAAGCAAGCAAGATCCACATTGACAGGAGACTTTTCTGCCATCACTAAAATATTATCCACAAACTAAGGCCCTACAACCTCTAAGGTTGGGGGATTTGAGAATAAGAAAACAATGGGATAAATCACTCAAGGCTCTCCTGTCCTCTGTGCCCTTGGGAAAAGTCTAAACACTGCATATCAGAAAAGGTGTAAGGAGAGAATTTTATCAACTTAAAATAGAAAGGTTCCCACTTTTTCTCAAACTCAACTCAAATTCATACTACAGTTGTGTGCCTTGGAATTTGGGGCATGAATAGCTCAAGGTAGCCAAGGAGCCAGTTCATTCAAGAGAAAAAGAGAGTTCACTTAGAGAATTTGTTTTCTTCATGGAAGTATCTAATTTACTTGTAATTTTATTATTCATGCTCACTAATCATCTTTTCTATAAAATGTCCATTTAGAAACATTGCTTTGATCTCAGGCTCACAAGTCACGGAACGATTGTATTCAGATTCCCTGTGTGATTCATTTATCGCAATATCTTCTTCACAACCAGAACCACTTTCAGAAAAACTTAGTTTTCCAAAGCAACCCATCTCCATGTCCATCTGAGAGGCTTAAGACACAGCAGTTTTGAATCTGTGTAATACTGTCACTGGATGTGTTATACTAACCACAAGGACCCATTGGAACAACATTCAACCGTTTGGGCACTTTACTTTCCAGAGTATGAGGTCAAATAAGAATAAGAAGGCCTAGGCCTTATTTTCTGAAATTCTGGTTAAGCCTACATTTTTCAGTTGAAGATGGGATGTATGTTGGCTGGAGAAAGGACAGGAGAGTGAAATTTGGTCAATAGGAAAATGATCACTGGGGAAAAGGTCAGAAGCCAGTGTCTCTAAAAGTAAGATTTCCAGTCCCTTAAAACTTTAAGAAAAAGTGCAGAAACTTACCTACATGAGCCCAGTTTGATCAAAACATTCCAAGAAAATGCTGCTTATAGATGCTTACAATAATTCCTTAATTATATGGGACTATCTGGGCACTTGTATTTCTGATTCATCTAATTCTAAAAGAAGCCTCAAATGTTTTTTGCCACAATAGGGCAATGTCAAAGTCAGTGACTCTCGTACTGAAGCTGCAACTTCTGTGTCACCTGGGAATTTTTTAGAGATGAAAATTCACCTGGGAATTTTCTAGAGATGAAAATTACCAAGCCCACTCTAAACCTACTGAATCAGAATTTCTGTGGGTGGGGCCCAGACATTTGTCTTTTAATGAGATCTCTGGGTGTTTTCCATTCTTGAATTTTTATAAACTCTGTTATAAGTTATTTGGGGCAGATAGCATCTTTCCCAACTTAAAAGAAATGAAGCAGAAGAAAAAGGCATAACTTCCTTCGCATGGTGAATGCATTTTAGCACCCCCAGCTCAGGAAGGATCAGAGAGGAGCATGAAGTGAGAAACCACCACTAGTCTATTGCAGGAAGCCCAGCAGGATTCCAGCGCACAACTACCTGAGGGTCTGCTCTCACAGGTGCAATCAATATGCATGGAACCATCAGACTCCTTACACCTAATCTAAATCCTCTTTCTGCAAATTAAGCTTTTCTCTTTGTTTAATTTGCAGTGGAAAAGAACAGCTGGTGGGTAAAATTAGTATGAAAAATGTTTATATACTTAAGGTCCATGATTTAAGTCATTTCTGACTTTTTTCCTCAAAGTAAAAAACACTTTCTCCCCTTACTTTCAAACTTTCTCTTGAACTGTCATCCTAGTAGTTGTTAGGCATATCTAAATTAATTGCTTTTAAACTTCAGATTTTGAAAGAATAAAACCATCTAGTCTTGCTACACTTAAAAACTGTTACATGCTCAAGAGATAAGCACAGACAGAATCTCTCCACGGGAGCTCAGATGACTTCCAAAATGTGCCTACTTTTCATCAGTCCCCACTGTATCATTAACATTACATCAAGATTATAGTTTAATATACTCACCCTTTAATTTTTTTATGTATATTTTACTAATGTTTAGGAAAAAAATTTTTAAATGCACATTCTTGGAATATCCTGCTGACATCCACTTTGTTGGTAAAGCACCCCAATTTCTGTGCTATTAACATTTCACAATTCTCCTTGTGCCTTTAGTGGGATTGAGTGCAGCCCTATTCCAGGTGTGGATAGTAATTCAGACTGGCCAATCAGATCACTGCCTCCTCCCACCCATGCCACTTGGATCAGGGGTTAGCACTTGACTTACTTCAGACCAAACAGAGACAAGGAGAGAAGTTAGAATCTCAGATTCTTTGCTTAAAACTTGAGGAAGAGGTACGTTTTTTCAGCTGCAGTTGCTGAGAGGATGGAACATGAGTCTAGAGCTGTCAGCAGCCTTCTGTCTACCTAACTGGAGAACCTACCCTAAGTAGAAACAACACAGAGAGAAGCAGAGCTAAGAGATGGAAAGACTCCTGAGAAGGCCCCAAAACAGATTTTAAACCACAGAGTGGAAATTTTCAGGTAAATGAACCAATGTTTTTTTCCTTTTATTTTTTTTTTCTTAAGGAAATTTATGTTGTGTTTTCATTCACTTTAACCTAATGTGCAGAACACTGTGGCTATTTGGTTTATGAAAAACAAAGGAGGAGAATCAGCAATGAATCTATAAATGGTTGAAATGGGCAACTGGGTAGATGGTGTTTTTCTCTGAAATTTTGACAAAATAAAGACGAGAACAGGTTTGATGAATGTTGAATAGAGCTGGATGGTATGAGGAAAAGTATGGTTTTGCGTGTTTTTCTTTAGCTGCAAAGAAACATTTATAAGAAAATATCTTGTAGGTCACTGATTATGCAAGTCTATATCTCTTGAAAGTCTAGATGTGGGGATTGGGACTAATAAGAGACATAGATGAAAGCCGGTGTAAGAAAACACCAAAGATTGTAAAAGCTTCCCAACATTTATTAAGCCATTTTTATTTTGCACGCATAACAAAAAGTGGCTCAGGTTAAAGTAAGATAACAACAGAAAATCTCAACTTGAAAACTGCTGCTGCTGCTGCTAAGTCGCTTCAGTCGTGTCCGACTCTTAGTGACCCATAGACTGCAGCCTACTAGGCTCAACTTGAAAACTCAGTTCCGTTCAGTTCGGTAGCTCAGTCGTGTCCGACTCTTTGCGACTCCATGAATTGCAGCATGCCAGGCCTCCCTATCCATCACCATCTCCCGGAATTCACTCAGACTCACGTCCATCGAGTCCGTGATGCCATCCAGCCATCTCATCCTCGGTCGTCCCCTTCTCCTCCTGCACCCAATCCCTCCCAACATCAGAGTCTTTTCCAATGAGTCAACTCTTCGCATGAGGTGGCCAAAGTACTGGAGTTTCAGCTTTAGCATCATTCCTTCCAAAGAAATCCCAGGGTTGATCTCCTTCAGAATGGACTGGTTGGATCTCCTTGCAGTCCACGGGACTCTCAAGAGTCTTCTCCAACACCACAGTTCAAAAGCATCAATTCTTCAGCGTTCAGCTTTCTTCACAGTCCAACTTTCACATCCATACATGATCACAGGAAAAACCATAGCCTTGACTAGGCGGACCTTAGTCGGCAAAGTAATGTCTCTGCTTTTGAATATACTATCCAGGTTGGTCATAACTTTTCTTCCAAGGAGTAAGCGTCTTTTAATTTCATGGCTGCAGTCACCATCTGCAGTGATTTTGGAGCCCCCAAAAATAAAGTCTGACACTGTTTCCACTGTTTCCCCATCTATTTCCCATGAAGTGATGGGACCGGATGCCATGATCTTCGTTTTCTGAATGTTGAGCTTTAAGCCAACTTTTTCGCTCTCCTCCTTCACTTTCATCAAGAGGCTTTTTAGCTCCTCCTCACTTTCTGCCATAAGGGTGGTGTCATCAGCATATCTGAGGTTATTGATATTTCTCCCGGCAATCTTGATTCCAGCTTGTGTTTCTTCCAGTCCAGCGTTTCTCATGATGTACTCTGCATATAAGTTAAATAAGCAGGGAGACAATATACAGCCTTGACGTACTCCTTTTCCTATTTGGAACCAGTCTGTTGTTCCATGTCCAGTTCTAACTGTTGCTTCCTGACCTGCATACAGATTTCTCAAGAGGCAGGTTAGGTGGTCTGGTATTCCCATCTCTTTCAGAATTTTCCACAGTTTATTGTGATCCACACAGTCAAAGGCTTTGGCATAGTCAATAAAGCAGAAATAGATGTTTTTCTGGAACTCTCTTGCTTTTTCCATGATCCAGCGGATGTTGGCAATTTGATCTCTGGTTCCTCTGCCTGTTCTAAAACCAGCTTGAACATCAGGGAGTTCACGGTTCACATATTGCTGAAGCCTGGCTTGGAGAATTTTGAGCATTACTTTACTAGCGTGTGAGATGAGTGCAATTGTGCGGTAGTTTGAGCATTCTTTGGCATTGCCTTTCTTTGGAATTGGAATGAAAACTGACCTTTTCCAGTCCTGTGGCCACTGCTGAGTTTTCCAAATTTGCTGGCATATTGAGTGCAGCACTTTCACAGCATCATCTTCCAGGATTTGAAACAGCTCAACTGGAATTCCATCACCTCCACTAGCTTTGTTCTTAGTGATGCTTTCTAAGGCCCACTTGACTTCACATTCCAAGATGTCTGGCTCTAGATTAGTGATCACATCCTCATGATTATCTGGGTCGTGAAGATCTTTTCTGTACAGTTCTTCTGTGTATTCTTGCCACCTCTTCTTAATATCTTCTGCTTCTGTTAGGTCCATACCATTTCTATCCTTTATCGAGCCCATCTTTGCATGAAATGTTCCCTTGGTATCTCCAATTCTCTTGAAGAGATCTCTAGTCTTTCCCATTCTGTTGTTTTCCTCTATCTCTTTGCATTGATTGCTGAAGAAGGCTTTCTTATCTCTTCTTGCTATTCTTTGGAACTCTGCATTCAGATGCTTATATCTTTTCTTTTCTCCTTTGCTTTTCGCCTCTCTTCTTTTCAGTGCTATTTGTAAGGCTTCTCCAGACAGCCATTTTGCTTTTTCGCATTTCTTTTCCATGCGGATGGTCTTGATCCCTATCTCCTGTACAATGTCATGAACCTCATTCCATAGTTCATCAGGAACTCTGTCTATCAGATCTAGGCCCTTAAATCTATTTCTCACTTCCACTGTATAATCATAAGGGATTTGATTTAGGTCATACCTGAATGGTCTAGCGGTTTTCCCTACTTTCTTCAATTTAAGTCTGAATTTGGCAATAGACCTCATCAATGGAATGCAGAGTACTGACAAAGCAAAGCAGCTGTTTGTGGTGAATTGAAACAGATAAAGAAGCAAAGATGAACATAGATTATTCTTTCAAGAATCTTGGTTGTAATGGGAAGAATGAGCACGCTTTACCTAAGTGTTTGACTGATGATGAAACAGGATCACTGTTTCATTCCTAGCTCTCTGTATAGATTCAAGGGTGCAATTACCATTTTTACTTCCACTGCTGAAATTGTTGCCATTTTCATTTTACATTACTTATTAGAACATGGGAGTAGTGTCCAAGCAGATGGTTGTCAGTAAACTGATGACTACAGTTATGGATTAGTGTCCAAATACAATTCTCAAAACTTGGTACACTGTGTAGTTTCCTGAATGTGACTGCCAAAATAAATCTGGCCTGGAAAATAATTTTGAGGACTTTCCCCTCTCACTTAAATTTTTTTCAGTATTTTAAGCTAAAGATAGCCTTTAAAAGCTGACTTTGAACATATAGACAAACCACTTATTGCATTTGGGAACTTTCTTGATAAGCTTATTTCAGAGAAAATACTGTAATACAAGGCTCATATAAATCCCATCCATTCCATCCAACATGTTTTTTCTCTTCCAGAAAAAAAAGAATCTCAAACCATTTGCTCACTGGATCTATGTTGATAAAAGCCTTATATGAATTCTTACTTGTATTAATTTTACTTTATTTGACAACATTTGTACTCAGTGACTAGAATAGGCTCTAGAGTATTTCCAGTCTGTCCCTTCCCTAATCATAGCTACTCCTTTGGTTCACCTCTTGTCTTAAAAGACAAATGGTCTTTTATTAGGGGGAAAAAACATCACTGAGTCCTCAGTTCCTACAAAAACCTACCCTTTTCATGTTTCCTGGAAAAACAAGTGAGATCACAATAAATTGGCTATGCCTTGAGTGTTTTCAAGCAAGTACAATCTCTAATACACTGCTGTCTTAAATCTATCAAAAGCTTGATATTTATGAAGGCTTACCTGAAAGATAAGCAGTCCCTCTAAATCCTCTAAAGTTTACTCAAGATTAAGGTAAACCAGCAGAGAGTTATATCCTTAAATAATAGTCCTCCACTCATGCCTTTACCTAGTGGTGTTTTCCTGGCATGATGTCACTGGATGGTATTTGAGGGGTACTATAGGAAACAGCCTGATGTAGCTGAGGGCTGTGTCGGAGATAAAGGTGTCAGTGAGGATGATTTTCATCCTGTTACACAGTGTTCTTTTTATAAGGACTCCAGGGAGAAGATTTTTTTTTTTTTTTTCTGGCTTCAACTCTAGCAAAAGTCATTCTCCTAAGCATTTGGCTTGTTCTTATCTTTACAGACCGTCCCATTTTGGCTTTAAGCAGAACTAATATGTTGTTTAAGATACCTGGCGGCAAAGAGGTCAGAAGGAGGTCAGGCTGTCTTCTCTGTAGTGAATTAGCGATATTCATTCATTATCTCCCAAGTCCTCATTAAAACAGCTTTAATGTGGTGACCATTTGATGGTACACATACGCTTTAATCTTGTGAATATCAAACCCACCTGGGTTACATTTCCTGTTATGGACAGTTAGCAGAAGCAGGTTAATATGTTAACTCCTTAATCTGCAGTTTATGGAGGAACTAGGCTCACTATTTGCCTGAATTTGAGCTCAAATGGTCTATATAGAGTAGTGCTAATTTATCAGGTTCTGTCTTCAAATCCCAGATTGCTTAAGACAGTTTTAATCATGTTTAATTTCGCACCTTATCTTTCTTTGCTCTGATATATTATTTTTCAGGTTATTCTTTGGGCCTGGATATGCCCTATTTTTCTTCCTCATCTGACCTAGATTCAAATTTACACACTGTGAAATAGCTAATAAATTCCCATTAAGGTTCTAAAAGGTGAAGGTTCAATCAGTGTATAAGTCATCAAATTCTCATGTAAAACTGAATGATCCTTCGTATTATAGCTTGGCAAAAGTATGTTACAGATCCTTAGGATTTTTATGAAAAAATTTTCAAGTCATTTGACTGAGAGAAGCCCACCTATTCTAGTATACTTGAGCATTTCTAAAAGTTCCCCATAAGTTAGGGCAATTCTCTCCTTTCCCAATTAATCTTTTTTTTTTTTTTCCAATTAATCTTAAAATACAATCTCTCCCTGGAAGCCTGCACAGTGTTCTAACTTAACCTGTATTCACTGCACAGTTTCCTTTGTGTGCCTTTTGTCTTTGAGGTTGGACATTAAAAGGGAAAGTTTCTGTTCATGTTTGGGCTGGTGGAGCCTTGGGAAAGTGGGACAAGAAGCCCCATTGGGAACTTTTCCCCCCCTCTCCACAAGCAATAGAGAGTATTACAATGATTTACAGAGACATGTTGAAAGTAAATTATGTTGTAAACGCCTGTCCCTTGGGCCAGCTAAGAATCACAGGAAAAAAATGCAAAAAGTTTGAAATTCCCAACAGCAAAGGTTGACAGGAAAATATGGTTTTGTTTTTCTATGAGTAAAAGTAACTTTTATGTTGTGTTTTCCCATGAGAAATTATAAACTTTCAAAGGAATTTTAGCCTCTTGCATGCACATATAAGAGCAATTTATCTGGTCCTGCCCCAGTGAAAACACTCTTAAGACTTTAAAGCTGTTAGAAGTGGGGCTGAATTTCTTCAAGACCGCTATTTCTTATTTGTCCTTGCTGTCTCCTTTTGTCAAAACATTTACTTACTCTTCGAAGAGTTGCAAGTTGGCAACATGTTAATAATATGAAAATGCATTTGTGCAGCTCATGTGGCTGCAATTTTTGAGTATATTCATCGCTTACTTAATGAATAATGGATCCTTTACAGTAGCAAGGCCACACAGAAGAATATACAACAAATTCAATGAGAACTTGTCAATATAAGATACTGCGAGTGCCTCCCTGCTTTTTGTTTTTTGTTTTTTTTCTTTTGGAGTCTTCTTGAGGCTCAGGTAGGATCCCCAGTCAGACCTCTACCTCTTCTTCCTTCCTTAACTAATAAGCAACAGTTACAGAAATTCTACAGCGGGGTGGCTAGCTTAAATCACTCAGGTCCATTTTGTGGGTATGAACATCTTTTGTTCCTGAGAGACTTTAAAAGCAGATTTTCATATCATTTTCTTTCTCTGTTTCAACTTAATTAGAAATTATTCAGAATGATTTTTTTTTGTTAGAAACTCCTTTTTTTTTTAATGACATGATAAGAAAAATAAGTAAAAGATGCCCTCAAACTGCTACTCAGCCTTCTCTGCAACTAAAATTCACATCATTAGATTTTTCAGCAGTGTTGTTCAGTATTGGCTTCTTTTCCTCCAGACATTCTTGGTCTGACTTGTCCCTGCCCCCTCTTGTAAGCTCTTCTTTGTCGAAGGGCCAAGTTTTCCCTAGTGTTTATAAACTCTTCCTTGTCAAAATACCAGATAGTCTGTTTCTTCACTGGAAGGGAGATTTATCCAAGGGATATCATTTCAAGGACTATGAGCAGACACAATAACTCCTCTCTCTACCTGTCATTTCAGCATTTGCATCAAAACTTTGAAACTCGGGTGTGCACAAGCAAGATGTATTCCAACAGAGCACTCCAATTTTCAGGGACTTCATTCCCTTTAGACTTCAGAATTGTTCTAAAGTGTCTATACACGTTGTCACAAAACCTAAGGAAAACTATAAACATTAAGAAGTGCATGTGCATTATACTGACTGAAAGAAATGACAACATCTAATTATTATCTCCACAACATCAGTAATGAATAGAATGAAAACTAAACCAGCATCATCCTCATTTTCTCATGCTCTGCTAGGCACACACAGAAACCCTGCTGCTATGCATTGTCTCTTTCCCCACCCCTTCATTTTCTCTGCCTGTGATAGACATATCTTTATTTATGGATTAACAAGTACGAAGATCATGTCATTTCCTGACATAAATGATAATATACCTTTGTTCCTAGAGATATGTTTAGACAAAAAATAAATACCACACCACCCCGCCTCCCGAAAAGCCTCAGATTGAATTGTTGGGTAAACAGAGCTTCTTAATTAAAATATCACAGTGAAATGTT
The DNA here is from genome assembly GCA_006410675.1 of Oreotragus oreotragus. Lineage (NCBI taxonomy): Eukaryota > Metazoa > Chordata > Mammalia > Artiodactyla > Bovidae > Oreotragus > Oreotragus oreotragus. The sequence continues at coordinate 76,249 of SJYX01017675.1, read as the reverse complement.
TTCTGGTGATGAGAAAGCTTAAAGGCAGTGCCTCGCTTACAAAAGATGAGGGAAAGAGATTGCAAACCCCTTCCAGCCCTGCAACTTTTTAATAGATTAACTCCAATGTGACCAGTTAGCCTTACTGTAACTAATAGTGAAAACTTGGCCTCTCTGCACTGGTGCCAAATCCAATCTCATGCCAAGTTGAGTCAGTCGTGTCCAACTCCTTGCAACCCCATGAACTGTGGTCTGCCAGGCTCCTTTGTCCATGGGGATTCTCCAGGTCCATGGGGATTCTCCAGACAAGAATACTAGAGTGGGTTGCTATGCCCTCCTTCAGGGGATCTTCCCCACCCAGGTACTGAACACATGTCTCCTGCGGCTCCTAGACTGCAGACAGATTCTTTACCTCTGAGTCACTGGGGAAGCCAATCTCAGAGACAAAGATTTGGGTGAGGTAGAAAAGAATAACTTCTTTACTTTCCTAGGCAAAAAGTAAAATATCAGGTTCATGCCTCAGTAACTTTGTGTTCCAACTAGGGAGGATTTGGTGAAGAGTTTAATAGCAATGGTTCAAGAGTAGGGTTGCTGGTAAGGATTAGAGTGTGTTCAGGGTCTGTACTCCTCTAGTCTGGTCTCAGGTAGTCTCCTAAAAAACTTCTCTGGTTCCTTTAATCTGACCTCTGGTGGTCCTCTTTGGAAAGAAGGATGCTAACATCTTCCATTGTTGGGGATTTTGGTTCTGCAAAGAACCCGGAGATGGAGACGTTGTTGTATGTATCACTTGAGGCAGAACCAGGACTTCTGCCCAAAGGCTGCGCTATTGTTTCCTGCCTGCTCCTCCCCTGTCTCTGCATTCCCTCCCTTCCCTGACTAGCAAATGTTCAAATCTGCCCTTTCAAACTCAGGAAAGGTCATGGAGGCTGGAGTCTAGTTCCCACAAATAAGAAAAAGGAAATATGAAAAGACTTCACGCCCAGGAGCCCCACAGTGTCTTGCGTGGTTTCATAGCTACTTCTAAGGGGCACGGACATGAGGACTCATCAGAATCATGTGGGCATGCCTAATCAATAAAAGCTCTTAGTTCTCTCATTAATCATCTCCAAAGGAGAAAATAGTTTTATGTCTGAATTTCCCTTTATTTAACCATAACTAATCTAAATCTACTAAATATTTTTCTCAAAGTTTGAATGTGATTGTATGAAAAGGATCTACCTTTTTTATAGTAAACCACAGTAAGCTGCTTAAATTACAGAAAACTGGAAGGACAGATTGATGGACAGATAAATAATACCAAATAGAATATAGATGGTCTTTGTCCCTAGTTCCTGACACAGATTTGAAAAACCTTGAAACTGTCTGAGTGATAAAACTTTTTGCTGTGCTAAAGTGGTGACTCATACGAGGCCTTTAAGATAGTTTCAGGATGGGAACACAGTACCCAAAAAACCAACCTTGGTAATACAGGGTTAAAATTGAGATAAGCCCAGCTTCCAGATGAAGAGGGAAAGGAAAATGAGTTTTAATCACTTATCTGATGATTTAATCCAACCTAAATAATAAAACCCCAATAAAAATTCTAGACCAAGAACTCAGTGGAGCTTCTTGGCTGGTATACACACTGATGGGCTGCGGGGGGTGATGTGTCTGGATTCCACAAGGAAAGGACAAAGGAACTGCACATCAGGAGATCGTCCACCTAGACTTGCCCTATGTGTCTCTGCATTTAGTTATTCCTGATCTGTGCCCTTTATAATAAAACTGTAATCATAGGTGTAGTGATTTCAGTGAGTTCTGAGTTATTCTAGCAAAGTATTAAACATTGAGGAGATTGTAGTAACACCACAATTATAGCTGGTGAGTCAGAAGTACAGGTGACCCCAAAAACTTATAGCTGGCATCTGAACCAAAAGTAGTCTTGTGGAGAACTGTCTTTAACTTGTGGAATCAGACTCAAGTAGTGTGAGAACTGAATTAAACTGAATAACACCTCATTGGTGTCAGAGAATTGGTTTCAGAGCAGCAATAGATGGAGCATTTTCTCTATTATTAGTTTCTTATTTTTATTTACCTAATAGTTCAAGCTTTAAAGTTAATCAAATTGGGAGAAAATAGTAAAACAGTCATGGCTAAGAAGGGGTTCAGTTGTTTCAAGTAATAGAAAAAGACACTAAAGTTGCTGAAATAAAGGTTTTTAAAAAATATTGTGATGTATGTAATATGTTTGAGAGGCAATTAATTTATCTATATTTTATGTTATATATACTATATACTGGAATTTATTGGTGACTCAGTGGTAAAGAATTCACCTGTAATGCAGAAGACACAGTGGATGAAGGTTCAGTCCCTGGGTCAGGAAGATCTTCCAGAGAAAGAAATGGCAACCCACTCCAGTATTTTTGCCTGGGAAATTCCATGGACAGAGGAGCCTGGTGGACTGCAGTCCATATAGTTGCACAGATTAGAACATGACTTAGCACTCACACACATATTATATGCTATATATTGTATGTTTATTATTATTCATATTTACGCTAAGGTAAATAAACTTCAATTTCAGTTGAATTTTGAGGCCCAAGATGTATAGAAAGTAATAACATAGAAAACGAATAATTCTATGAATGTAATATGATGTTAGAATTTCTCTAGCATAATTACTTACTTTTACAAGTGCATCCTTTAATTCTTTCATGGCAAATAAACTGCTTTCTAGCTTATTACTTTGAGCATTGGAGTGACCACTTTTTATTTTCCTCATCTCTGAAATGGGAATAATACTACTTCTGAGTGTTTTAAGGTCTTTGTGAGGATAAAAGTACTAGTTTTCAGATGCTTAGAATTCTGATTATGGTGTTGGACAATGCCCTTAGTTGCCTCACCTACGAGACAGACGTATTTTCTGACTCTGTCTCACTACTTTGTCGCCTCCTCTGAACTTCTGCTTGCCAGTATCCCTCCTGAATGTCCTACCAATTAATGAGCTCAAGTCTTTATCATCTCTGAATTGGTTAGAACACAAAAGTTGCTGTTCCCATTCCTCAGAGCAATATTTTTCTTAATCCTACCTTGGCTTTCATTAACAGTTTGTGAACAATTCTATTATACTCTTGATACAAGCTTGTAACAAGGAAATTTCCTCAATTCAGGACAAATGTTTTTAAATATAAATACTGTATTTACTTGTATTGCATTGCATTTCATTTCCTTTTGTTTCTGATTTGAGTTCAACACTTCTAAAATAGTTCTAAATTTATCAAACTTTTTTTTTTTTTTTTTTTTACTATTTATTACATATGCATTCAGTAACCATGTGTTATCTCAAAAAAACATAATGTGGTTAGAAAGAACACTACCTTTGCAGTTAAAAACAAACCAAAAAACAAAGCACTTCTGTTTCGATATAGATATACTACTTATACCACTTCAAGATAGTTTTGTAATTAAAATCTTAGATTGTTTTCATCTATAATATTGAGATTATAACATCCTCCTCACTATAATAGAGTTTCTATAAGTATCGAATCAAATAAAGAAGTCTATTTTAAAATTCTGTATAAACTAATAAACACTATTCAAATATGGGGAACTACTACTAGTCAATTTTTTTTAATGAACAAATTAGGATGAAAGACAGTTCTTGAGCACCTCACTGGAGACATCTCTCCAAGTTCCTTACCCTTTTTTCTTTTCTTTGTTTGTTCTCCCAAGAGCCCTGATATATATTTCCCTGATTCCACAGAGTAGTACGAGGCTATTGGATTAATTATGTCTAAGATTCCATTCTGATATAGCCATAATTTTATTTCACCCACTTTCTGCCAAGTGCCCTTTGCTGAGTTTTCCACCTTCAGCTTTTGAAAATTGAGAGGTGGAATAAGAACTCAACTTGAGAAATCAAATAATCTTGAATTGGAATCCTCAGTCATCCTCTGGCTAGGTGATTTTAGAAACGTCACTTTATAGCTTGAAGTCTAGGGTTGATTTGTTAAAATGTTCTTTCCCTGTAAGGAAAGTAACTTTTTTTATAAAATTGATGTAAAGTTTGTCATAGATTATATATATATATATGCATATATATGTGTGTGTGTGTATTACATAATATATATATTGGAGAAGGAAATGGCAATCCACTCCTGTATTCTTGCTTAGGAAGTCCCATGGACAGAGGAGACTGGTGGGCTGCAGCTCATGGGATTGCAAGTGTTGGACATGATTTAGCAACTATACCACTACCACCTATACACACACACACACATTTTCCTTACTTATTAAAAAAAAAAAATTAAGGTGAAAGTAGATGAAAGGATAGGAAAATGACTGAAATTTAATTACTACCTTATTTACTCCAAACTTTTTCCACTTAAGTGTTATGTTAATTTCAAATCTGTCAGATAGTGTGCAATGTCAGATTGAAGTCAAGGAAAGATTTGTGTGGCATTTTTGTAACAATGTCTCAAATGTAAATGAAGTGAATGGATCATGAAGCTTTGTTGGTGAATTTGCAAGAACAAATCCGTTCTTAGAGACCTAGAGACCTACACCTGAGATAGCAGTCACTAGGCACTAAGTTAGTTAGTTAAGTCGCTCAGTCGTGTCCGACTCTTTGCGACCCCATGGACTGTAGCCCACCAGGCTCCTCCATCCGTGGGATTTTCCAGGCAAGAATACTGGAGTGGGTTGCCATTTCCTTCTCCACTAGGCACTAAAGTGCCTAGGAAACATTTCAAGGTTGCATAAATTCTTACTCATAAACAAATCACATGGCTTGGCAGCTGTGGACTCTTTACTGTTTTAATCTTCATTTCCTTTGGAAAATCAGCTCAACCTTGTTTACCTTGGTAATGTCAAGGAAATCCCAAACAAAGCATCATTTNGTTTGTTCTCCCAAGAGCCCTGATATATATTTCCCTGATTCCACAGAGTAGTACGAGGCTATTGGATTAATTATGTCTAAGATTCCATTCTGATATAGCCATAATTTTATTTCACCCACTTTCTGCCAAGTGCCCTTTGCTGAGTTTTCCACCTTCAGCTTTTGAAAATTGAGAGGTGGAATAAGAACTCAACTTGAGAAATCAAATAATCTTGAATTGGAATCCTCAGTCATCCTCTGGCTAGGTGATTTTAGAAACGTCACTTTATAGCTTGAAGTCTAGGGTTGATTTGTTAAAATGTTCTTTCCCTGTAAGGAAAGTAACTTTTTTTATAAAATTGATGTAAAGTTTGTCATAGATTATATATATATATATGCATATATATGTGTGTGTGTGTATTACATAATATATATATTGGAGAAGGAAATGGCAATCCACTCCTGTATTCTTGCTTAGGAAGTCCCATGGACAGAGGAGACTGGTGGGCTGCAGCCCATGGGATTGCAAGTGTTGGACATGATTTAGCAACTATACCACTACCACCTATACACACACACACACATTTTCCTTACTTATTAAAAAAAAAAAATTAAGGTGAAAGTAGATGAAAGGATAGGAAAATGACTGAAATTTAATTACTACCTTATTTACTCCAAACTTTTTCCACTTAAGTGTTATGTTAATTTCAAATCTGTCAGATAGTGTGCAATGTCAGATTGAAGTCAAGGAAAGATTTGTGTGGCATTTTTGTAACAATGTCTCAAATGTAAATGAAGTGAATGGATCATGAAGCTTTGTTGGTGAATTTGCAAGAACAAATCCGTTCTTAGAGACCTAGAGACCTACACCTGAGATAGCAGTCACTAGGCACTAAGTTAGTTAGTTAAGTCGCTCAGTCGTGTCCGACTCTTTGCGACCCCATGGACTGTAGCCCACCAGGCTCCTCCATCCGTGGGATTTTCCAGGCAAGAATACTGGAGTGGGTTGCCATTTCCTTCTCCACTAGGCACTAAAGTGCCTAGGAAACATTTCAAGGTTGCATAAATTCTTACTCATAAACAAATCACATGGCTTGGCAGCTGTGGACTCTTTACTGTTTTAATCTTCATTTCCTTTGGAAAATCAGCTCAACCTTGTTTACCTTGGTAATGTCAAGGAAATCCCAAACAAAGCATCATTTTGTCACCAGACCTTGGATCTACATGCTCAGCTATGATGATTAATTTTATGTGTCAACTTGATTGGCCAAGGGATGCCTAGATATTAGTTAAATATTCCTGTGTCTCTGAGAGTGTTTCTAGAAGAGATTAGCATTTGAATTGGTGACTGAGTATAACAGATGGTCCTACTCAGTGCAGGTGGGCATCATCCAATCTGTTAAGAACCTGCAAGAACAAAATGGTGGAGAATGCTTGAATTGCCCCTGTCTGCCTGAGTTGGGACATCGATCTTTCTTTTAATGTTCCTGGTCTCAGGTCTTCAGACCTGGAATGGAATCTATACCATTGATTTTCTGGCTCTTAGGCCTTTGCACCATACCATCACATTTCCTGGTCTTCAGCTTAAAGTTGGCTAACATAATGATGGAACCTGAGCAGTCCCAATAACTTCCAACATTGTAGAATCTCTTAGTATAGATATATAGGATATTTACATCTCTTTTGTTGTTTCTACTTCTCTTAGTTCAGTTCAGTCGCTCAGTCATGTCCAACTCTTTGTGACACCATGAACCGCAGCATGCCAGGCCTCCCTGTCCATCACCAACTCCCAGAATCCACCCAAACCATGTTCATTGAGTTGGTGATGTCATCCAACCATCTCATCCTCTGTCATCCCCTTCTCCTCCTGCCCTCAGTCTTTCCCGGCATCAGGGTCTTTTCAAATGAATCAGCTCTTTGCATCAGGTGGCCAAAGTTTTAGAGTTTCAGCTTCAAAATCAGTCCTACCAAAGAATACTCAGGACTGATCTTTAGGATGGACTGGTTGGACCTCCTTGCAGTCCAAGGGACTCTCTACTTCTCTGGAGAGCCCTAATATACAATACACTAACACTGACCCTGGGAAATTGCTGTCTGCATGTACCTCTCATTCTCTAGCTGCCTGATCAGCAAAGAGTAGACAGTTTCATATCAAATGTTACTATTATTTTCCTAATGGCCTATAAATCATATGTTTAATGTCTCTGACAGTTGATTTGAAAATTATAATTCTAAAATTTTCAGAATTAGCCCCTTTTCTTCCCCCAAACAGTAAGATATTTTATGTACTCTGTAGTCACATTTTGAATCTACACTTGTTCCCTCAGGAGATAACTACAATGGACATAAAATTTCAAAATCAAACAACTGGATGTTAGATTTTTCTCCTCACTGGCCCTGAAAATCCCCCTCAGTTCTATGATGTTGACTCTGATCTCTCCTATTGGATTTCTCGCTGATCCCCTTGATGATATTAGAAGGAAGATAAGTTAATAGTTATGTGTAATGGTCAATTTTGTGTTAACAAAAGATGCCTAGATAGCTAGTAAAATCCCATTCATGGGTGTGTTTGTGTGGGTACTTCTGGAAAAGATTAGCATTTGATTCAGTAAACTGAGTAAAGCAATCTGCCTCCATCCACGTGGGCAGGCATCATCCAGTGTGCTGGGGCCTGAAACAAACATGAAGATAAAGAGTAAATTCTGACTTCTTAATCTTTCTCTAACCTTGGACATTAGAACCTCTGGCCTTTGGATTTAGAGTGAACTATACTACAGTATACTAACACATATATATGGAATTTAGAAAGATGGTAACGATAACCCTGTATGCGAGACAGCAAAAGAGACGCAGATGTACAGGACAGACTTTTGGACTCTGTGGGAGAGGGAGAGGGCGGGATGATTTGGGAGAATGGCATTGAAACATGTATAATATCATATAAGAAACGAATCTCCAGTCTAGGTTTGATGCGGGAGACAGGATGCTTGGGGCTGGTGCACTGGGATAACCCAGAGGGATGGTATGGGGAGGGAGGTGGGAGGGGAGTTCAGGAGTGGGAACTTATGTACACCCGTGGTGGATTCATGTTGATGTATGGCAAAACCAATACTGTAAAGTAAAAAAAAATTTAAAAAGAGTGAACTATACCAATAACACTATTCTGTGATTTTTAAATTAAATTTGTATCTTTACTGAAGGAATTAACTATGAATCTTTTTTTAATATAAATTTATTTATTGTAATTGGAGGTTAATTACTTTACAATATTGTATCAATTTTGCCACACATCAACATGAATCTACCACAGGTATACACGTGTTCCTCATCCTGAACCCCCCCTCCCTCCTCCCTCCCCATACCATCCCTCTGGGTCATCTCAGTGCACCAGCCCCAAGAATCCAGTATCATGCATCGAACCTGGACTGGTGAGTGAGTGAGTGAGTGAAGTCATTCAGTCGTGTCCAACTCTTTGCAACCCCATAGACTGTAGCCTACCAGGCTCCTCTGTCCATGGGATTTTCCAGGCAATAGTACTGGAGTGGGTTGCCATTTCCTTTGCCAAGGGATCTTCCCAACCCAGGGCTCAAACCCAGTCTCCTGCATTGTAGACAGATACTTTACCATCTGAGCCACCAGGGAAGTCCAAAATCTAACGCGAGCACGATGCATTGGCTGGGTGATTCATTTCATATATGATATTATACATGTTTCAATGCCATTATCCCAAATCATCCCACCCTCACCCTCTCCCACAGAGTCCAAAAGACTGTTCTATATATCTGTGTCTTTTTTGCTGTCTCGCATACAGGGTTATCGTTATCATCTTTCTAAATTCCATATATATGTGTTAGTATACTGTGTTGGTGTTTTTCTTTCTGGCTTACTTCACTCTATATAATAGGCTCCAGTTTCATCCACCTCATTAGAACTGATTCAAATGCATTCTTTTTAATGGCTGAGTAATACTCCATTGTGTATATGTACCACAGCTTTCTTATCCATTTGTCTGCTGATGGACATCTAGGTTGCTTCCATGTCCTGACTAGTATAAACAGTGCTGTGATGAATATTGGGGTACATGTGTCTCTTTTAATTCTGGTTTCCTTGGTGTGTATGCCCAGCAGTGGGATCTTAAAAATGTAAAGACTTTCATTAATAACATTTGAAAGCATTTTGTAATTCACTAACTATATTCATGTATATTATGTCCTTAGACATAGAATTTTGAGACTCAGAGTAGTTATCAAAATCACCAGGTGATGTGTGATAGTTCAGGAGATTTTGATTTTTTTCATATTTCCGCAGGTAGAAAATCAGACCAGGATATTCAAGTTCGTTTCCAAAGACTCCTCATTTTACAAATGAGACATTAGATACAAGCTAGCAGCTATAACAAATTCTGCTTCATTAGCCTTTCCTACCATCTCACTCTTCATTCAGATTTAATGATATAGATTATAGATATTTCTAAACAATATGAAAATACATGTGCTATACAAAAACCCTATCTCCTAAAAAAGTGGCATTAGACATGAGAATAGAGGTATTTTACTGATGGTTATCTAATCAACAAACATGGGCTTTTTAAAATTCCTTGACAAATTTGTAGGCTGATAAATATTTCCACCAAAATTGTAATCACTAACAATTAACCTGATCCAGCTCTTCTTCCAGAGTGTAGATTCTCTGAAACTTTTGTTGAGGTACATAAAAGCAATTGCATTATCAGATTTCCATCTCTATTACAGTCTTCAAAGATTCCTTTATGACCCCAAAATATTATAAATGGTTCCACATCACTGTTGTATTTATAACACCTGGATATTGCTATTGCTTCATGAATTAAGTGAGAACATTTTCTTCCTTTCACAGTATCACATATTGCCAGAAAGCACTTTTGCTTATTATTATGTTTAAATAATGTATTCTCAGATGTGTGCACTCCATTTGATTAGCTCATAACACTATCTAGAACAATCTTTTGGTGCAACTTCATGCCTAGGATGGAATCTAGTCATTGCTTTTACATGGATTTACAATCTGTGCTCTATCAGTTCCACAAAGATAAAACATAAATGCCAAGCCAGAATGACACAAATGGAGAAAAAGCCCATTCCCTGCCTTCAGCATGATTTGTGATATTTACTGACTAACCAAACACTAGCTTGGGATCAGACCCAAATAGCCTTTCAAGACTGGAGTGGTGACAATTGGCAATAGTTAGTATGGTACCAAAGCATGTACAATATTTGCAGTGTCATAGAACAGGGCTGTTTCTAAAGGGGAAAAGCAGCATTACTGCACAAAGGAGATCAGGAGATGATGTGGGCACAAGCCATCCTCTTGGGTATAGGAGGGAACCCAGAAATGTCATAAAATCCCTCTTTGATCTGTTGTCGCTACTGTTGGTTGTATGGGAAATTAACATATTTAATTAACTGTCTGACCAAAGCAGCTGTTACCTTATATAAAACCTTGAACATTGGTGCCTGGCTTATCCCACTAGGTGCTTGAATGTGCCAGTGGCATAAGACTGATGATATTTTTATACTGCATGGCACAGCATGACTCCTCTTGCAATAGGCTCAAGTCAAGTTCTTCTTTAAATTCTTCATGGAGAATAATAATGTTCCAGCCCGAATTGCTTAATAACATCCTATGTCAGGCCAGCCAACAGGAAGCTCCATGCACAACAAAACGGACTCTGGCCAACCCAATCATTCCCAACTTCTATAAAGGCCGTTGCTGCATAGGGCCTGGCAAAGCCAGGCATGCATTTTTCCTCTTCATCATCAGGATGCCATTGTATTCACAATTCACATCGCTTACTTATGACATTATTTACCTTCTATATTTTTTTTTTCAAAAAGAAGTTCCTCCCTGCAGTATTTCCAAATGGAAAGAAATGCCTCTGAGTCAGAAATTGTGATTATTAGTTTGCTAAGTTGCTGGTCCAAAGCTATTATGGAGATCATGATTGGTTTGAAGGATTTCTGAGACGAGGGGGTGAGGGGACTGTGGAAGGTGGCTTTTCTGACCATTGAAAAATGTTTGCTTTACTTGGTTTGTTATTCCACCCATTTGTGAGAGAGTAAGAATCAAGCATTTTCTATTTTGGATGGCTTGAGCTGCAAAGTGATGAGTTTCTCTCTAGTAAAGATGGAGGCCAGGATTTTTCAATGCCTTTCGCAGTTACGTAGTAACATTGGTTATCTTGATTGCCTCTGCTGCTCTTTCTCAGAACGAATTTACTCTGCCATTGAATGGGTCCTCCTCATCATACCTTTACTACTGGATACTTAATATTTCCTTTTGTGCAGTTTCTGAAATTGTTGGAAAGTCTTGCAAAGTCTGCAGTTTCAGCCAGTACCATATGTAACTTACAAACAGTTTGCTAGTTCAGCAATTGAAGGGCTCAAATTCCTGATTAGAGAGGCCTCTGTAAAAACTATGGGGGTGGGTGCGGGGAGTTAGCCAGCAAGGACTTTGCTTCATTGTTTGCATTATTTAAAACTTTGAATAATGTGTGATAATTAGGCTATATTAACTTGGTATATGCACACTACAAAAAGATCAATAATCTTTCCAAAATATAAAAATGAAGAAATGTTGAATAAAGAAAAGATTGTACCTCATTCTGAATGAGGATATACTATACTGCATGTGCATTTGTTCATGCAAAGACACATTATTTATTGCATGTATCAGAAGAAAAAACTCCCAGGGTTTACTAAAAGCAAAAATGTGACTCGTTGGCTTATTTTACTGACCCTTTATAAGTTAAATATGAAAATAATAAATATGTGTATCAGTTCAATTCAGTCATATCCAACTCTTTATGACCTCACAGACTGCAGTATCCCAGGTCTGTCTCTTATACACATCTAGATGTGTATAAGAGACAGGTGTCTCCTGCATTGCAGGCGGTTTCTTTTATCTGCTGAGCCATCAAGGAAGCCCACCGCCTCAGATCTAATCACTCATAAGTACCTTCAAAATTATTAATTCAAACATCTAGTTCTCTGACTAATGTCCGCTCCTTTCAATCTGTCTTTCTGATTACTTACACAAGTAGCATTCTTAAGACATACTGGGAATTTTCGTGTCTAGTATGCCAGTTTTCTGTGCCTTTTATATCCAATCTCCAAGAAACACTTTCCACACTGACCTCCTACTTTTTTCTTCCTCACACATTTTTCACTCTGATGAAAACTTAAGATTCTATGATCCTGGATACACACTGTGCTTTGCCACCTCCAGTCACTGCTCACTTGTTTTCCTAATACTGAAGTCTCTTCTCTTATATCTTCTCATCTCTTCTTATGCTACTTAATCTTCAAAACATATATATGTCTTTGTGTATGAATATACACAGATGCAAATTTTTGTGCATAAACACATGTGCATACATATGCACTCAAGGTATGCTGACAAACGTTTAATAACAGGCTTTCTGGGGGGGAAAGTCTCATTTTATAGTGTTTTCTGATTTCCATGGTATAAATATTCCACCATGGTCTATGTCATGATACCAATTTGATGTCACAGGACTAGGGGTTGGGGAGGAGATACATATTCTCAGGTCTCACTGGGCCAGTGGGGGCTGCCTCCATTACAGAACAATTATACACATTTATATATACATACACGTACATACACAAAACATGCATGTTTATGTCTTTATATGTTTGTGTATATTAGTATATTTGTTTATAGTTTGGCAACTCATATTAACTCTGTCTAGCATTTCAAACCCACTTAAAATTATCTTTGAGATCTGAGATAAAACAATTAAAGATAGCATCATCTAAGTAGGAATTTAACTTCCTTCCACCAAAATGAAAGTGAGAGCTTGAGAGAGAACAAGAGAGAAGAGATTGTCATATGTGTTATTTATCCTTCAGCACTCATCAGTCGCTCAGTCGTGTCCGACTCTTTGCGACCCCATGAATCACTGCTGCTGCTGCTAAGTCGCTTCAGTTGTGTCCGACTCTG
>SJYX01017675.1:50732-62826 GCA_006410675.1 Oreotragus oreotragus | reverse complement strand
GTCGTCCCCTTCTCCTCCTGCCCCCAATCCTTCCCAGCATCAGAGTATTTTCCAATCAGTCAACTCTTCGCATGAGGTGGCCAAAGTACTGGAGTTTCAGCTTTAGCATCATTCCTTCCAAAGAAATCCCAGGGCTGATCTTCAGAATGGACTGGTTGGATCTCTTTGCAGTCCAAGGGACTCTCAAGAGTCTTCTCCAACACCACAGTTCAAAAGCATCAATTCTTCGGTGCTCAGCCTTCTTCACAGTCCAACTCTCACATCCATACATGACCACCGAAAAAACCACAGCCTTGACTAGACAGACCTTAGTCGGCAAAGTAACGTCTCTGCTTTTGAATATACTGTCTAGGTTGGTCATAACTTTTCTTCCAAGGAGTAAGCGTCTTCTAATTTCATGGCTGCGGTCACCATCTGCAGTGATTTTGGAGCCCAAAAAAGTAAAGTCTGACACTGTTTCCACTGTTTCCCCATCTATTTCCCATGAAGTGATGGGACCGGATCCCATCATCTTCGTTTTCTGAATGTTGAGCTTTAAGCCAACTTTTTCACTCTCCTCTTTCACTTTCATCAAGAGGCTTTTTAGTTCCTCTTCACTTTCTGCCATAAGGGTGGTGCCATGTTGCTCATGTAACTAGGTAATATCTCCCCACTGCCTTAAAAACTGACTGACTACCTGAATCCTGATTACTGTATTTAGATGGAATTCACTCAAATGATTTTTATTATTCAACAAATATGTGCTTCACACATGGCTTGGCAATGTGGAGAAAGTGAGGACTAATAAGTGAGGTATTGTGTCCATCTCATGCTTCTTCTAGCATAGATATTTAGTGATGATCATAACTGAAGAGTTTCATTAGTAGAGACTTCATGAATATGCACAGAGAAACTATGAATATATATGTTTATATGAATATATATATGTGAATATATATATGAATATATATATAAAGCGCTCAGCTTTCTTCACAGTCCAACTCTCACATCCATACACGATCACTGGAAAAACCATAGCCTTGACTAGACAGACCTTTGTTGGCAAAGTAATGTCTCTGCTTTTCAATATGCTATCTAGGTTGATCATAACTTTCCTTCCAAGGAGTAAGAGTCTTTTAATTTCATGGCTTTACTATATAGCTAATATAAATGAGAATTAATAAACTGTAGGCAACAGAGTAAGGTTCAAGGGACTCTCAAGAGTCTTCTCCAACACCACAGTTCAAAAGTATCAATTCTCCAGTGTTCTCAGCCTTCTTTATGGTCCAACTCTCACATCCATACATGGCTACTGGAAAACCATAGCCTTTGTCATCAAGGTAATGATGTCTCTGCTTTTTTCATATTCTGTTTAGGTTGGTCATAGCTTTTCTTCCAAGGAGTGAGTGTCTTTTAATTTCATGGCTGCAGTCACAATCTACAGTAATTTTGGAGCTGCAGAAAATAGCCTGTCACTGTTTCCATTGTTTCCCCATCTATTTGCCATGAAGTGTTGGTACTGGATGCCATGATCTTAGTTTATTGAATGTTGAATTTTAAACCAGCTTTTTCATACCATTCTTTCACTTTCATCAAGCAGCTCTTTAGTTATTCTTCACTTTCTGCCTTTAGGGTGGTTTCTTCTACATATCTGAAGTTGTTGATATTTCTCCCAGCAATCTTGATTCCAGCTTGGGAGTTATCCAGCCCGGCATTTCACATGATGTATTCTGCACAGGGTGACAATATATAGCCTTGATGTACTCCTTTCCCAATTTGAAACCAGTCTATTGTTCCATATCTAGTTATAACTGTGGCTTCTTGACCTGCATACAGATTTCTCAGGAGGTAGGTGTGGTGGTGTGGTATTCCTGTTTCTTTAAGAATTTTCCAGTTTGTTGTGATCCACACAGTCAAAAGCTTTAGCATAGTAAATGAAGCAGAAGTAGATGTTTTTCTGGAATTCCCTTGCTTATTCTATGATCCAATGGATGTTGGCAATGTGATCTCTGTTTCCTCTGCCTTTTCTGTATCCAGCTTGTATTTCTGAAGTTCTTGGTTCAGGTACTGCTGAGGGCATAGCTTAAAAGGATTTTGATCGTAATCTTGCTAACATGTGAAACGAGTGCAATTATACAGTAATGTGAACATTCTTTGGCATTTCCCTTCTTTGTATTGGAATGAAAACTGACTTTTTCCAGCCCCTGGCCATTGCTGAGTTTTACAAATTTGCTGGCATAGTGAGTACAGCACTTTAACAGCATCATCTTTTAGGATTTTAAATGATTCAGCTGGAATTCCATCACCTCCACTAGCTTTGTTTGTAGTGATGCTTTCTAAGGCCCACTTGACTTCACATTCCAGGACGTCTGCCTCTATGTGAGTATTCACACCATCATGGTTATATGGATCATTGAGACCTTCTTTGTACAGTTCTTCCTTGTATAATATTAGTAACTACCTCTCAATACACATGTAAGGAAATTACTAATATTATCAACATTGACTGGTTCAAAACATGAAGGGAGAACTTCATTTCTGTCATTCATAAGTGACAGATTTTTCAGCATAGGTTTTCCCACTCATAAGTATTATGCGCTGACCTCTTATATAATTCTCCCTGTCTAGTGAACTGTAAGGTCTTCAGAAGTCCATTCTGGTCTGCTTTAGACACTATTTTTCTCCCTCACAAATTTTGATCCTGATCTGACTTTGGCTCATGCTATTCTGCTTTACTTGCAGGAAGGTTTTGTTTGTTTGTTTTAATTTTAATTTTTACTTTATTTTGCTTTACAATACTGTATTAGTTTTGCCATACATTGACATGAATCCACCATGGGTGCACACGAGCTCCCAATCCCGAACCCCCCTCCCACCTCCCACCCCATATCATCTCTCTGGATCATCCCTGTGCACCAGCCCCAAGCATCCTGTATCCTGTATCGAACATAGACTGGTGATTCATTTCTTATGTGATAGTATACATGTTTCAACGCCATTCTCCCAAATCATCCCACCCTCTCCCTCTCCCACAGAGTCCAAAAGTCCATTCTATACATCTGTGCCCCTTTTGCTGTCTCGCATACAGCGTTATCATTACCATCTTTCTAAATTCCATATATATTTGTTAGTATACTGTATTGGTGATTTTCTTTCTGGCTTACTTCACTCTGTATAATAGGCTCCAGTTTCATCCACTTCATTAGACAGGGAGAAGTGGATTCATTAGAACTCAAATGCATTTTTTTTAATGGCTGAGTAATACTCCGTTGTGTATATGTACACAGCTTTCTTACCCATTCATCTGCTGAGGGACATCTAGGTTGTTTCCATGTCCTGGCTATTATAAACAGTGCTGCGATGAACACTGGGGTACATGTGTCTGTTTCAGTTCTGGTTTCCTTGGTGTATATGCCCAGCAGTGGGATTGCTGGGTCATAAGGCAGACATACATATGGATGGCTAACGAAACACATGAAAAGATGCTCAACATCACTCATTATCAGAGAAATGCAAATCAAAAACACAATGAGGTACCATCTCGCACCAGTCAGAACGGCTGAGATCCAAAAGTCTACAAGCAATAAATGCTGGAGAGGGTGTGGAGAAAAGGAAATGCTCTTACACTGTTGGTAGGAATGTAAACTAGTACAACCAGTATGGAGAACAGTGTGGTTTTGTTTTCTTATTTCCAGAAAGTGCTTAAACTTTTGGTTTGCAATTGAGCACTCTTCTGTGTTTAGCTATATTTAAAGGAGCTTGTTTCACTCCGACTCTCTTTACTAAATGCCTATTGCCAAGTATTCCAGGTATTTATTAGCCATACAATGCTTGCTCTTTTTATTTTTATGGGCATGCAACTTTCCCTTCCCTTCTCGCATCTGTACTGGCTCAAGCTGTGAGGTATTTTCATGGATTTGGGCAGAACATAAAACTTAGAGGGGAACCCAAATGAGTATTCAAATTCCCTCTTCATAATCTGTGTGTGTGTGTGTGTGTGTATGAAAGTGAAAGTGAAGTCACTCAGTCATGTCTGACCCTCAGCGACCCCATGAACTGCAGCCTTCCAGGCTCCTCCATCCATGGGATCTTCCAGGCAAGAGTACTGGAGTGGGGTGCCATTGCCATCTCTGATATATATATATATTCCCAGGTGGCACTCTAGTGATAAAGAATCTGCCTTCCAATGCAGGAGATGCAGCTTCAATCCCTGGGTCAGGAAGATCCCCTAAAGGAAGGCATGGCTACCCATTCCAGTATACTTGCCTGGAGAATCCCATAGACAGAGGTACCTGGCAGGCTACTGTCCTTGGGATATCACATGACTGAACACCACTGAAATGCCTTAGCACTCTTATATATGCATGCTAAGTACGTTGTGTATACACACACACACACACACACACATATATACACACTGGAGTGGTTAGCCATGCCCTTCTCCAGGGGATCTTCCCAACCCAGGGATCAAACCTGGGTGTCCCACATTGCATGAGATTCTTTACTGTCTGTGCCACCGTAAATATGATCAAGAAATTTCCCCCACTGTACCATTTCCCAAGGAGGATGGCTCTCTATCTTTCATCAGTTTATGCTACTTTTCATGGATGGAGTGGACAATCAATACAATTTGTTGAATCTTGAATGAATTGGAATAAATATGCTTACTTAGGTGAAGATGTTAAGTTAGCCATTTGTTCCTCTTTTCATAATATTCCAGCCTTCTTTGGGGGCTTTCAAACTCTAAAATAGGCATGGAGACTTCAAACCAAAGTAATCTGTCTTCCCCTAAGCAAATGGTATATTCGTAACTCAAGTCAGGAAAATGAATGTTTGTCCTTTTGTCCGTGTGTCCATACGTTTCTCTGTTTGTCTCAGGATTTGAGTCTGGAAAAAGAGACAAAGATGGGGTAGGAATGGTTGGAGTTCATCCATTCTAGTGATTTGGTCTAGAGATCAAGAGAAAGAACCATTTTCTAGTCTAGAGACTTCCAATTACATCTGCTTCAAATAAGTATTCTGCTTTCTGTTATTTCATGGTCCTGATTAGTTCTACATTTTTAAACAGAAGTATTGAGATATAATTGATATATAATAAACTGCACATACACCTAAATATGTAAATATCCCCATGAAACCATCACCACAATCAATCGCAATATTTTTATTTTAACTCTTCCTAATCCCTTCCTCTTATCCCCCAATCCTCTCATCCCCCATCAAATCTAACAAAAACTGGCCTACTTCTAGTTAGTATACATAGCAATGCATTTCTTAAACTTTTTAATATGTGGTATCATAAGTTAGGGGCTCTTTTTTATGGTCTGGATTCTTTTACTCCCCAAAATTATTTTGAGATTTATCCATGTTATAGCATATTTCAGCAGTTTACTTTTTGGTTTCTGAATAATTTTCTGTTGCTTATCTGCATACCTATTGATGGATTTTGGGATTATTTTCAGGTTTTGGTTATTAGAAATAAAGCACATATGAACATTCCTATAAAAATTTGTATATGAACATATGCTTTCTTTCTCTCAGGTAAATACTGGGTGGAATGGCTAGATTATATGGTAGATGTGTGCTTAACTATTTAAGAAACAGCCAAACTATTTTCCAAAATGGCTGTATAATTTCAATTTTACATTAAGATCTCTGCTTTATTCTGAGTTAATTTTTTACATACCATATATGGAAAGATAAATATTGAATAGCAATTTTACCATATGAATATGCAATATTTTAGGTACCATTTTTCATAAAATATTTTCTCCACTATGTTACCTTTATTCCTTTTTCAAAAATTTTGTGTGTGTCTATTTCTGAAGTCTCTATTCTGTTCCATAGATCCACTCTTCTAAGCTATACCAGTACCACAACTCTCTCAGGGAAGTTTTATAATGTCTTGAAATCTGGACTTTGAAATCTTAGTCCTCCAAATTTATTCTACCTTTTAAAAGTTATTTTGGCTATTTATATAAATTTAGAATCAATTTATCAAGTTTTGTCAACAAAAAAAAATCCTACATATCCTGCTGCTGCTGCTAAGTCACTTCAGTTGTGTCCGACTCTGTGTGACCCCATAGACGGCAGCCCACCAGGCTCCCCCGTCCCTGGGATTCTCCAGGCAAGAATACTGGAGTGGGTTGCCATTTCCTTCTCCAATGCATGAAAGAGAAAAGTGAAAGTGAAGTCGCTCAGTCTGTCCGACTGTTAGCGACCCCATGGACTGTAGCCCACCAGGCTACTCCGTCCATTGGATTATCCAGGCAAGAGTACTGGGGTGGGGTGCCATTGCCTTCCCCGCCTACATATCCTACCAGATTGTTTTCAACTTCAGTAAAGGTGAAAGTGAAAAGTGAAAGTGAAGTCACTCAGTCGTGTCTGACTCTTTGCGACTCCATGGATTGTAGCCTACCAGGCTACTCCATGCATGGAATTCTCCAGGCAAGAGTACTGGAGTGGGTTGCCATTTCCTGCTCCAGAGAAGGAGGAAAATTCCTCATCTGGAATTCCTCAGGTAAATTCCTGACCCAGGGATTGAACCCAGGTTTCCCAAATTGCAGGCAGATGCTTTACCGTCTGAGCCAAACTGCATCTCAATATTGAGACCTTTGGCATCTCAATATTGAGACCTTTGCTTATCCATGATGAATCTCTCCTTTTATTGAGCAGTATCTTAGAGAATTCAATATGCAAGTCTTTCACATTATTTGTCAGATTTATCCCTAAGTTTTTCATATCTCAGTGCTACTATACAGGTTTTTTTTTTTCCTACTTTTTAGTTGTTCAATACTAGTATATAGAAATATGCTTTGTATATTTTTGTAAATGTGTTTTGCATACTTGGAAAAAATGCAAATTTTACTGTTGTTGGGTGGCATTCTCTAAATGGCAATCAGGTCAAGCTGGTTTATACTGTTGCTCAAATCTTCTCTATTCATAATGAGTCTTTTTGTCTATATGATCTATTGATTTACTGAGTGAGGGCTATTTTAAAATCTGACTATTATTATAGATTTATCTACTTATCTGTAGTTTTATCAGTTTTTGCTTCATGTATTTTGAAGTTTTGTTATCAGATGCATAAATGACTCAATTTGTATAATCTTAATGAATTGAACCATTTATTCCTAAATGATACATTATCTCAGTCTTAAAATCTACTTTGACTGTTAAGAGCTACTCCATCTGTCTTATTATTAATGTTAGCATAGCTAATCTTTTATCATTTTACTTTTATCTATTTTTAAAAATATATAATGCTATATATAATATATATTATTAAATATATAGGTTGCTTTATAAAGAAAATTGCTTTTTAAACTAAACAATATTTTTTATGATTCCATTTTTAACTCCATAGTTGAATTATTAGCTGTAACTGTTTTAATACTTTAATGCTTGTTTTAGAGTTTATAATACATATCTTCTCAAAGATACCCTTTTTGGTGCTCTTTAATCCTTTTTATAGGTTGAGATTTCATCTTGCTATCTGCATTTACCTTCAAATAAATGTGCTTTAATTTTTTTATAGTGTAAATATGTTGATTTCTTTTACTGTCTTAAGATGTCTTTATTTGCTTTCGTTTTGCTACATATTATTGCTAGATATAGAATACTAGGTTGACAGTTTTTTTCTTTAAATACTATAATATTTCACTCCACTGTCTTTCCATTTGCCTTGTTTGTGGTATGAAAATTGCTTCCATCAAGTTTTGTTTGTTTGTTTGTTTTACTTATCAGAATTTCTGTTGTGATATGCCTCTTCTAGTTTTATTTTCTTTCTTACTGTATGTTTTTATGTAGGTATCTATTGGTGTCCATTGAGTTCTTGGTGCTACAGGTTACTATCTTATTATATATGGAAAACTTTGGCCTATTTTTGTTCAAATGTGTTTTCATCCAAATCCTCTTTGAAAAACTTTAATTAAATATGCATTAGCTATCTTGATAATCACAGATATATGATAATTTGTGCATGTTAAAAAATTATTCCCTTTCTCTGTGATTTTTGATTGTTTCTTTAGTTATATCTCCATATGTACAACTTCTTAATTTAGTTTTGCAGTTTCTAACATCATTAACCCCATCCATTGTATTTTACACCTCACACATTCTACTTTTTCTCTAGTAGCCCAGTTTGGGTCTTTTCTACATTTGTTATTCTCTTATCATTCTTTTAAACATTTAGAATAGTTGTTATAACAACAGTTTAATGTCCCTCTCTGTTAATTTACCATCTGTGTCAGTTTTGGGTCAGTTTCAACTGATTGGTTTATCATCTTATAAGTTGTTTATTCCTGGTTTTTTTTTTTTTTTTTTTTTTTTTTGCATGCCTGGTCATTTTTTATCAGATACTTTACATTGTGACTCTTAATTTGATGAATGCTAGATATTTTTTATATTCTCATAAATACTTTCAAGCTATATTCTGAAACAGTCAAAATTTTTAGAGACAATTTTATACTTTTGGTTCTTACTTTGAAGGCTTATTAAGCAGGACCAAAGTAGTGCCCAGTAGAAGACTAATTATTTCCCACTTCTGAGCAAAGATTGTTCTCAGAAATCTATCAACACACTGTGAAACTATAGCCTCTCTTTGAATAAAATAAAACATTTTGAGACTTATTGGTTACAGAGCTGAAAGCAGCTAGTGGAGTCACAGATGACTAAGTTTTCAGGTCTGTCAGAATATAAATATATCAGTGATAAAACAGAAAAGTCACAAATCAGAGTCAGGGTAAAGTGTGCAAAAAAAAAAAAAAGAAGCCTTAAAATGAGTACAATTCTGTATGCATGTCTTTTTGCATCTCACAAATGAGAACTGCAAGTATATGGTGTCTTCATCTGTCAGATTTAGGAGTCATTTTCTTTGCTTTTTTTACTCCTTTTAATCTTAATTTTTTTTCAAACATTCATCTAGCATGCATTCTTCTTGCAAATACTATTTCCACAGCCATGTTAATGTGTATATACTCTCACTTTTTAGTAATTTTTGATTTTAACTATGGCTGAAACAAGAGAGAGGGAACAAGTTTTCCAAAATTCAGAGGCAAATGCTCAGTGTGAGAAACATACTGTATTCTTCAACTAATGAAAAAGGACAAATTTAAAGGAGCATTCTCATTATAACTTGTGTATTTAAGAGTGAACTGAGTAAGAAAAATTTTGAAGAAAAGCATCTAGCAAAATGTTTTTGCATAATTCCCATAAAATAAGGAGCACTGCACATAAAGTTATATTTCTAACAAAGGCCAATAAGGGAAGCATTTTTCTTAATTTGCTTAAGTCCTAGTAATTTAGTGATAATAAAGCATATTCAAATGGATGGGAAAAGAGCACTGTCATCATCCACCACTGCTATGTCATAAAATTCTAACATTTCTTAGGAAGAAAAAAAAAATTCATCAAACATAAAAACCTTGGATAAAACTCATAATATGAAAGTTAATGCCTTAATGAAATATTAAAATTGCATCAGGAATTCTGTTCTGGCATTAAAAATAAACAATAACATATTTTTTCTAGTTATGTTTTATTTCATTCTTTAAAAATTAATTATTACCTCTTTAAATATTTGATTAAATTAGATTTTGATGGGCTATTATTACACACAAAACATGTTATCATGTGTAAATTCTCATATCTCAATTTCTGATAAACACTGTCATGTTGTTTAATTCTGCAATGACTTTTTTTGTGTGTGTTTTTAGTTTTAGAAAATGGACATAACCAAAGCATTTTCACTTTGAATATAAATATCTTATTAAAAAGATACATAAATGTGAAAATTGTAACAATAATATTTGGTACTTCTCTATCATACATTGATTGAATTTCTAACAAAGTTGATTATAATTATAAATCATATCCTTTAGATTCCATATAACTGTAAGGTAGAAGTCATATAACCCAGCTGTCCACAGTATATATATATTAAGTGCCAGATCAAACATTTCTGGTACCTATCTATTATCAATAAAATTGAAAAAACAATAGTTTTCAAGAAAAATATGTATGATTTGTACTATGTGAAAGTGAAAATGTTAGTTGCTCAGTCATGTCCAACTCTTTGCAGTTCCATGGACTGCAGCCTACCAGGATCCTCTGTCTAGGCAAGAATACTGGAGTGGGCAGCCCTTCCTCTGAAGGCTTAGACAGTAAAGAATCTGCCTGCAATGTGGGAGACCTGGGTTTGATTGCCTGGGTCAGGAAGATCCCCTGGAGAGGGAAATGACAACCCACTCCAGTATTCTTGCCTGGAGAATTTCATGGACAGAGGACCTGCTGGGCTAAAGTTCAGGGGGGCACAAACTGTTGAACATGATTGAGAGACTTGCATTCTTTACTCTTTCTGTACTGTGGTTCAGTTTTCCTAGATTCAGAGTAAAGTTTTGAGCCCATTATAAACTTATATGGTATATATAATCTTGCCATCAGGATAAATTTTCCCAAACTATACTTTTTATTTCAGATAACTATCTTAACATGCTTTATTTGGGGGCGGGGGGCTCCAAAATCACTACAGATAGTGATTGCGGCCATGAAAGTAAAGGACACTTACTCCCTAGAAGGAAAGTTATGACCATCCTAGACAGCATATTAAAAAGCAGAGACATTACTTTGCCATCAAAGGTCCGTCCAGTCAAGGCTATGATTTTTCCAGTAGTCATGTATGGATGTTAGAGTAGTCATGTATGGATGTGAGAGTTGGACTATAAAGAAAACTGAGCACTGAAGAATTGATGCTTTTGAACTGTGGTGCTGGCGAAGACTCTTGAGAGTCCCTTGGACTGCAAGGAGATCCAACCAGTCCATCCTAAAGGAGATTAGTCCTGAGTGTTCATTGGAAGGACTGATGCTGAAGCTGAAATTCCAATACTTTGGCCACCTGATGCAAAGAGCTGACTCATTCGAAAAGACCCTGATGCTGGGAAAGATTGAGGACAGGAGGAGAAGGGGATGACAGAGGATGAGATGGTTGGATGACATCACCAACTCAATAGACATGAGTTTGGATAAACTCTGGGAGTTAGTGATGGACAGGGAGGCCTGGTGTGCTGCAGTTCATGGGGTCACGAAGAGTCAGACACACTGAGCAACTGAAATGAACTAATTTTAACATGACTCATTTCTTGAATCTGTGCAACTTTATCTGTTATTCAGTTTCAAGTGTAGGTCAGTGAGCTTTGTTAACTATACCTAAGACAGCCAGAGGAAAATGTTAATCTGGTTTATCTACATATATCTTGCAGAAGAGGAAAGGAGTTGGTATAGATTGAAGAATCAAGATATGAGAGCCCTTTTATTCAGACAAATCTTTGTCAGGATCAGTTTCTCACATATCAAGGGAAAAACTGTTATGAGCCAATGATAAATAGCTCAGTTTTCTCCAAACTGAATGCACAATGTCTCTCCTATAGTTTCATAATCTCCTATTACCAATCTTCCTCTCAAAACTATTTTTTTCTTTTAATTGCCTAGTTCTGACATCAATACTATAATTTTTCTAACTCCTCAACGTGGAAATATTAGATTTGACATCTTACCCCTACTAACTCTATCACATATGGTATATACACTGCATTGCCAAATATAGTGTAACAGATTCTTAGTGTACAACCCAACTCTATTTTTGAGAATACATGCAGACTTTCCAGGTGACTCAGTGGTAAAGAATCTGCCTACCAATGCAGGAGATGTGGGTGTAATCCTTGGGTTGGGAAGATCCACTAGAAGAGGAAGTGGCAACCCACTCCAGTATTCTTGCCTGGAAAATTCCATGGACAGAGGAGCTTGGCAAGCTGCACTTCATGGGTTTTCAAAAAGTTTGACATGACTGAGCAACTCACCATGTACACGTCATAATCTACCTAAAAAGAAGCAAAGATAGGCAGCCATGTTGCAATTTTATCCCTCTGACTATAGCTTATTGGATCAGTTCAGTTCAGTTCAGTCGCTCAGTTGTGTCCAACTCTTTGCGACCCCATGAATCACAGCAAGCCAGGCCTCCCTGTCCATCACCATCTCCCGGAGTTCACTCAGATTCATGCCCATAGAATCAATGATGCCATCCAGCCATCTCATCCTCTGTCATCCCCTTCTCCTCCTG
>SJYX01017675.1:18714-49447 GCA_006410675.1 Oreotragus oreotragus | reverse complement strand
TAGAAGTTAAATAAGCAGGGTGACAATATACAGCCTTGACGGACTCCTTTTCCTATTTGGAACCAGTCCTTTGTTCCATGTCCAGTTCTAACTGTTGCTTCCTGACCTGCATACAGATCTCTCAAGAGGCAGGTCAGGTGGTCTGGTATTCCCATCTCTTTCAGAATTTTCCACAGTTTATTGGATCATGTATTGGCTAATTAAACTATGTAATCAATAATCTCTCCTTGAGAATGTAAAGTAACAGATATAGAAGTTTTCTCAACCATAGTGGATCATGGAAACAAGATTTTACATTTTTCCAAGTGTTCAATAGGAACTCAAAGTAGAGAAATCCAGTCTTGCTAAAAATGAGAATGGAACAAAAGCATGGATATAAACATGGAGATCTTCCCTAAAAAATGAGGGTTCCAACCTTACTTCAGGCACCCAAACCCATTGGACTTGCACAAGGAAGACAAGCCACCATAATAGCTAGTGTTGAAAAATAGCTTACATTCAGGAGAGTCAGAAGACTGTAGGAAACCCATAACTTAAAGGGCTAATACACAGACTCATTTGCTCTCAGTGCAGAGGCAGCAGTTTATTAAACACCTGGCACTCTAGTTGGTCTGCCAAGGTCACCCCAGCATGTCCTTGGCTCATGCATAGTCTAGCTCCAGAAATCCTGGTGGGGCAGCTCCAGTGTGGCCCAGCACATCCTAGGAAAAACCTTAAACCCTCCTGCTCCAGCTCCAGAAGTCCTGCCAAAGTAGACTTGGCCTTGTGTACACTGGGACACCCCTAGTACATGCCTACTCTAGCCACAGAAAACCTACTCCACTTGGCACCCACACTAACATAGGGGGTACTCCTACGAAGGCCAAATCTTCAAAACCAGGAAGGTAACTGTGTACCCTAAATCATAAAAACAGACAGGAAGTCAAATGAAATGAGACTGAAGAACAAATACAGGAAGGAGATAAAAATTCCAGGAGGGTTGGGGGGGTGGGGTGGGCAGTTTTAACCTCTGTTAAGACTAATGAGCAGAAATAAATTTACCTGATCAAGATTCAAGGTAATAATCATACAAATGCTAACCAAACTTGGGGGAAATGGAGGAACACAGAACTTCAACAAAAGAGTTAAAAAAAAATAGCTAATCAAAGATATAGAATATAATAATTCAAATGAAAAATACACTAAAGGGAGAGAAGGGTAGATTAGATGATACAAAAGAGTACATAAGTGATCTGGAAGACAGAGTAGTAAAAATCACCTAGTCAAAAGCATTTTTCTTTGCTAGAAGAAAGAAATAAAAAAAACTAAAAATCTGAGGACATTTTAAGGAACCTTTTGGGTTTCTCTGGTGGCTCAGCTGGTTAAGAATCCACCTGCAATGTGGGAGACCTGGATTCAATTTGCATTCTATCCCTGGGTTGGGAAGATCCTCTGGAGAAGGGAATGGCTACCCACTCTAGTATAGAGAATTTCACGGCCTAGAGAGTTCATGGACTGTATAGTCCATGGGGTCACAAAGAGTCACACACAACTGACTTTCACTTAGGACAATTTCAAGGAAACCAACATTTGAACAATAGGGGTCCTAGAAGGAGAAGAGAGGAAAGGGCAGAAATGTATTCAAGTAAATTGCAAATGATCCCAACAAGTGGTTAATTTTAAAATTATACATAAAGCATAATAAATTCAATAAAAAATAAGCAATTCTAAAGAGACATTTCTCCAAAGAAGGCATAAAGATGATCAACAGGTTTATAAAAAGATGCAAATCAGTACTAATTATTAGAGAAATGCAAATCAGAATCACAATGAGATATTACCTCACATTGATCACAATGCCCATCAAAAAAATCTGCAAACAATAAATAAATGCTGGAGAAGGTCTGGAAAAAGGGAATCTTCCTAGGTTGTTAGTGGGATTGTAAATTGGTATAGCCACAGTGGAGTATACTTGGAGTTTCCTTAAAACATTAAAAATAGTTACCATATGATTTAGCAATCCCACTCCTAGGAATATATCTGGAGAAAGCTATAATTAAAAAGATATTCCCTCTCCAATGTTTATAGCATCACTATTTACAATAGCCAAGACATGAAACAGCCTAAATGCCCATTGATAAATGGATAAAGATGTGATATATATATATATATATATATATATATATACACACAATGGAATATTATTCAGTCAACCACAAAAAGAATGAAATAAGAGCACTTGCAACAACATGAGGGATCTAAAGATCATCATACTATGTGAAGTAAGTTATACGGAATATAAAAATAAATCATACAAATTAACTTATTTACAAGAGAGAGAAAGACTCATAGTCATAGAAAATAAACTTATAGTTACCAAAGAGGAAAGGGAAGGGATAAATTAGGAGTTTGAGATTAAAACATATGCTATAGACAAGATACCATAATAACCAACGGTGAAAAAGACAAAAATATTATACACACACACACATATAAATATAATCAACTGAATCACTTTGCCATACACCTGAATCTAACATAACATTGTAAATCAACTATATTTAAATTTAAAAAAATGGCTGAATATTTTACTAACCTGAGAAGGGAAACAGATATCCAGTCTAGGAAACTCAGAGAATTCCAAACAAAATAAATTCAAAGAGATCAACGGTAAGATATATCATAATTAAAATAACAAAATTTAAAGGCAAAGAGAATTTTAAAGGTTGAAAAAGAAAAACAACTAGTCAAATACAAAGGAATCCCCATAATGATATCAGTTGACTTTTTAGCAGAAATCTCACAGACAGAAGGAAGTGGCGTTTTATATATATATATATATATATATATCCAGTCTTTAGCCCCAAATTACTGAAACAGTCTCTTTTTTGTTTATCTTGCCATGATTTTTTGATGTTCATTTTAACCCATAATTAATCAGCAATTAATTTTTGTATGCACAGTGGGCATTCCTCTACACCAAATGCAGGGTCATTTGCCCCAAAATTTAATGAATCTATCCACTATTTGTAACTGTAATTTTCATTATTTTCTAAACTCTCACTTACGTAATATTAATTTTATTTCTGTATTCTATTTCAAAATCCTTAGACATCACTAAACTTCAAAAATTTAATCAGTAATTAAATGCATTTAACCCTAAATCTATATAATTTTATTACTGAGACTTAAATGTAAGTTCAGAATTCACTCTGTTTCTGCAAAATATTTTCCCTTCTCCCTTTGGTTCATTATTATTATTTATTTCTTCTTTGGTTAAATTTAACTCTTAAACAATTCTTTTCAGAATTCTGTATTGGTGTTATACCTTCTGACTTCTTAGGTGGCTAGTAAAGGTTTTCCTCTAGAATTTTCTATATTGTTCTTTGCTGAATACTACTGCTCAGCGAGATTTTAATGTACGTTTCAAAGGGGAATGAAATATTATTGTCAAATAAATTGTGTACGTGATTTAATTTTTTAAAAAAATTAGTGCTAATTAATGAATAACTTGCAGGATACAAACTTTATATATAAGCCTGTTGCATTTCTATACACTAATAATAAATTGTCAAATATGAAGATTAATGAAAACAGTAACTTTATAATTACATCAACAAGAATATAATAGGAATAAATTTAGCCAAGGGAGTAAATAATCTGTGCTCTGAAAAAAAGACATTAGTGACAGAAATTAGAGATGATAGAAATAAATGGAAATATATAGCATATTTATTGATTGAAAGANATAAATTGTCAAATATGAAGATTAATGAAAACAGTAACTTTATAATTACATCAACAAGAATATAATAGGAATAAATTTAGCCAAGGGAGTAAATAATCTGTGCTCTGAAAAAAAGACATTAGTGACAGAAATTAGAGATGATAGAAATAAATGGAAATATATAGCATATTTATTGATTGAAAGAATATTATGAAAATGTCAATACTACTTAAAGAAATCTGTAGAGTCAATGCAATCCCTGTCAAAATCCATGTGAAATTTTTCATAGAAATAAAATAATCCTAAAACTTGTGTGGGAACACAGATGATTTTGATCAAGTGAAGAATTTATGAGAAAGAAAAACAAATCTGGAGTTATCATGCTCCTGATTTCAAACTATATTATGAAGCTATAATAATTTAAAAAATATGGTACTAACATAAGCAGACATATAGAAGAATAGAATAGAAAACCCAGAATTGATGCTTACTTATATGGCCAATTAATCTACAGCAAAGGAGGAAAGGATGTAAATGAGTAAAAGACAGCTTTTTTCATAAGCAGTGTAAGGAAACCTGGATGGATACATGTAAAAGAATAAAAATGGACCATTTTCTAATACCGTATACAAAAAATAAGCTCAAAATGCATTGAAGACTTAAATGTAAGACTCAAAATCATAAAACTTCTAGAAGAAAGCATAGGCAACACACTCTTTGACATTGATCTTGGAAATATTCTTTCGATCTGTTGCTTTGGGAAAAGACAGCAAAAGCAAAAATAAATGAGATGGCAACCCACTCCAGTTTTCTTGCTGAGAAAATTCCGTGGAGAGAGGAGCCTGGCGGCCTACAATCCATGGGGTCAAAAAGCGTCTGACACAGCTGAGCAACTGAGCATGCACACACGCACTATGGAAAAGATTATTGAGGAAATTGTAGCAAAACAGAAATGGAGAAAAGCATGAAATTATGCAGTCCCCAAAGAATAGAGAATAAATCTTAATTCCTAATTTTACAATCCCTGGTTTCAGTCCTCACTGAAGTCTGGATATGCTTCCTGATTTGGAGTGAAAAGGATGCTGTTGTACCCTTGTGTTACATTCCCACCAACCTTGGTGATTGAGCAAGTTTGTGAAGGCTTCATAGTGTAAGGCCTTGATTCCCCACTACAAACAAAAACACTAATCTAAACCTAGGGTAATAATATTGAACAAAAATATAGTTCATATCTCCTGAATTGGGGATTTAGTGAGGAGAGTACTGTATATTAATTCTATTTAATAATTTTTTAATAATGAATGGAGATAAGGACAACAAAGTAAAATATCATCTTTCTGTGTTTGTACAAAGAAAACTGGTAGTAGGTCAGGATCCAGAAAAGCTTCTGTGGGGGAATAATTCACCTGATATCTGAACAGTAGATCAGGTGTAGAGAGAGGGAGAGGAGTTTATAAATATTTTAGGAAAAAGGAAACAAAGCACATACACAATTCCTTAAGTTATAGAGAAACTCAAATGATATAAAAACTAAGGTCAGACAAATAAGGCTGGAGCAAAATCATAAGCAAGAGATGAGAAAGATGTCCAGGTTTAGATAGCACACTGAAAGGCAGTTAAGAATTTGGATTTTACCTAAGAATATTGGAATACAGAGGAAGGAATTATAAGCAACGACTTGGCATCATATAATCGCTTTAACATTTTGAACAGATTATTCTCCTTGCTATTGAGACAGGGCTGGTGAAGAATCAGAATGGTTGTGGTGGACAAATTAGTTGACAATTGTGCTCTCAGTCAAGCAATGGTATTAGTTTTGACTTGGGCCCTGTGTTTTGGTAGAGGAAATGGAGAAATGTTTAGGAGAAAACTGACTTCATGATGATTTGTATATAAAAATACAAGAAAGATTGGAATTGTAGATGATTCCAGAGATTTATAGATGAGCATCTAAATTGAGGGTGATAATGCTCACTGAGATATTCTGAGTGGAATATTTGGAAGAAATGTGTGGTGAAGGAATAGGTGGAGAAATACTCATAGCAATTAGATATGTTGAATTTGAAATGCTTATACATTTTGAGCCAGCAGCTGATTAGCCCTCTCATAGGAGAAGTCTGGTGAAGATAGAGACCAAGAAGCATCAGTATATAGAGACAGTCATGAGCCCATGGGCAGAGATGAAATTTCTAAGGGATAAAATAAAAACAAATGGATAAGAAGATCTTGTGCTAAAATATGAATAATTCCTCAATTTCGTGGTTAGAGAGGTAAGGAGAGCCTGAAAAACATAGCATCCTGAGTGAATCTCTTGGAGAGCAGTTGAATCGTGAAGTCAAATTAAGGTGTTCTCAGAAACAGGGTTCTCAAGGAAGAAAGGTACTTAAAATATATGCCCTGAATTGTATGATATTGACATTGCTGTTTCATGTAATAAAAAGGGCAGAGACTAAGTTGGAAGGGATGACAGAGGCCAAGAGGTGCAAGTAGGAATGTATAAATATTGAGCTTTCTTTCTACTTGTTACATTTTCCTGTACAGTAAAGATGTATTGTATTGTGTTGACTAGAGGAAAGAGGATCTTTCTCTCCTCCAGTTGAATTTCACTTTGATGTCAACTCTCTAAGTCCTCTGAGTATATGAGGTTATAATACAGCCATTTTGATTAAACTTGTTGAAAGTGGCTGTTAGAATGTTTCCAAATGTTTTCTTTGCAAGTAATGCACCCAGCAGGGATACTAACCCCATGGCTCCTTTCACCTCATCCTTGAAACTGAGTTATCCCTGGGTCTCACTCCACTTTCAAATCTGTCCCCTCCCTTACTGAGTTCTCAGGGCATTGCTTAAGCCATTTCATTTGTTAGCTCAGGATGGTACTCTGGAAGAAAGTGCCCCTATTATTATAAATGCTTACGTAATGACTTTAGAAGCACTCAAATTTCATAAATACAGAGGCAAAAAACAAATGTATTGTTAGTTTTTGCACATCACCTGGGAAGTATTATCAGATATGGGGTGGTATGTCTATTAGGAATTAATAACATTGCTGAGGGTCTAGGGTAGTTATCTAAAAATTTCCATCTCCTTTATTTTTGTGTATAAAAGGATATGCATTATTGATAATTGATTATAAAGAACAAGGATATATTTAAATTATGTCAAATAGTATAATTTAGTCCAAGCATACACATGTGTGGGATAGCAGGAGTTAACATATAAGAAATATGTGTGGGTCTGGATTATGAGGCTTCGGCCACTGGAGTTCCCAGATCTTCTCTCTAGGCCCCCAGTTATTCCCAGTTCCTTAGTTGCTATTTGTGTGTGTGTGTGTTTGCTGCCCCATTCACTCTTATTTTAGTTATCTTCTTACCCAGTGTTTAGTGTGTATGTCTGTTCTACTTCCTAGTTCTTTGAACTTAGCTGTAGTTTCTGCTTTCTCATAAATTCTGACTGCCTATGACCCAATCAGAGTCCATAACAGTGTCGCTATTACGATACTTTAGCTTTTAGTCAAATGGATATCTCCATCCTTCTTTGCACATTTGCTATTCAGATAGCAGTGTGGTCTGGAATCTAATTGGTTGACTTTGTTGTTTTGAGACAAATCACAATGTAAAATTTCCACCATTCTATTGTTCAGTTCCCCATAGATCATATGGAAAAATCATTTTTCAGCAGGGCAGTTGGCTATGGAAACTTCTTGAGAAGACTCTGTGTTCTTGGCAGAGATAATTTAGTTAATATTTACAGGTACAAAAAGACTCTTTGATACATTAGGTGATATAAACCAATGGTGCATACTCAATTACTGGCTATATAACTGATTTACTTGGAAAACATTTTAGGAATACTAATTCTGAAACCTCAGTAGACTAAATGTGTTCTAAATTTATAGATTCAATAAATATTTGTTGTTGTTCAGTAGCTCAGTTGTGTCTTACTCTTTGTGACCCCATGGTTTGCAGCCTACCAGGTTTCCCTGTCCTTCACTGTNAACATTTTAGGAATGCTAATTCTGAAACCTCAGTAGACTAAATGTGTTCTAAATTTATAGATTCAATAAATATTTGTTGTTGTTCAGTAGCTCAGTTGTGTCTTACTCTTTGTGACCCCATGGTTTGCAGCCTACCAGGTTTCCCTGTCCTTCACTGTCTTCCAGTGTTTGCTCAAATTCATATCCATAGATTTGGTGATGCCATCCAACCATTTCGTCTTCTGTCATCCCCATCTCCTCATGCTCACAGTCTTTCCCAGCATCAAGGTCTTTACCAATGAGTCAACTCTTTGCATCAAGTGGCCAAAGTATTGGAACTTCAGCTTCAACATCAGTGCTTTCAATGAATACTCAGGATCGATTTCCTTCAGGATTGACTGGCTTGACTTCCTTGCTGTCCAAGGGACTCTCATGAGTCTTCTATAGCACCACAGTCTGCAAGCATCAGTTCCTCAGTGCTCAGCCTTCTCTGTGGTCCAACTCTCAACATCCATACATGACTACTGGGAAACAAAAGCTTTGATTATAAAGACCCCTGTCAGCAAAGTGATGTCTCCACTTTTTAATATGCTATCTAGATTTGTCATAGCTTTTCTTCCAAGGAGCAAGCATCTTTTAATTTCATGGCTTCAGTCACTATCTGCCGTGATTTTGGAGCCCAAGAAATAAAGTCTGTCACTGTTTCCATTTTTTCCCATCTATTTTCCTTGAAGTGATGGAATCAGAGATCAAGATCTTAATTATTTGAATGTTAAGTTTTAAGCCAGCTTTTTCACTCTCCTCTTTCATCCTCATCAAGAGGCTTTCTAGTTCCTCTTCACTTTCAGCTATTGGAGTGGTAGCATCTGCATATCTGAGGTTGTTGATATTTCTCCCAGCAATCTTGATTCCAAATTGTGAGTTATCCAGCCCTACATTTCACAAGAGGTACTCTGCATATAAGTTAAATAAGCAGGGTGACAATACAACCTTGATGTACTCTTTTCCCAGTTTTGAATCAATCCATTGTTCATATCCAGTTCTAACTGTTGCTTCTTCCCTGCATACAGGTTTCTCTGGAGGCTGGTAGGGTGATTTGATAGTCCCATCTCTTTAAGAGTTTTCCACAGTTTGTTGTGATCCACACAGTCAAAGGCTGTAGCATAGTCGATGAAACAGAAATATATGTTTTTCTGGAATTCTCTTGCTTTTTCTATGATTCAACATATGTTTGCAATTTGATCTTTGGTTCCTCTGCCTTTTCTGAATCCAGTTTGTACATTTGGAAGTTCTTAGTTTACTTATTGTTGAAGCCTAGCTTGAAGGATTTGGGGCATTACCTTGCTAGCCTGAGAAATGAGCACATTTGTATGGTAGTTTAAACATTCTTTGTCATTTTCCTTCTTTTGGATTGGAATGAAAATTGACCTTTTCCAGTCCTGTAGCCATCACTGAGCTTTCCAAATTCACTAGCATATAGAGTGCATCACTTTAACAGCATCGTCTTTCAGGATTTAAATAGCTCAACTGGAATTCCATCACCTCCACTAGCTTTGTTCCTAGTAATACTTCTTAAGGCCCATTTGACTTCACACTCAAGGATGTCTGCCTCTAGGTGAGTGAACACACCAGCATGGTTATCTGGGTCATTAAGACTTTTTTGCACAGTTCTTCTGTGTGTTCTTGCCACTTCTTAGTATCTTCTGCTTCTGTTAGGTCCAGACCATTTCTGTCCTTTATTGTGGACATCTTTGCATGAAACGTTCCCTTGGTATCTCTTGAAGAGATCTCTACTCTTTCCCATTCTGTTGTTTTCCTCTATTTCTTTGCATTGATTAAGAAGACTTTATTATGCCTCCTTGTTATTCTTTGGGACTCAGCATTCAGATAGGTGTATCTTTCCTTTTCTTCTTTACCTTTTGCCTCTCTTCTTTTCTCAGCTATTTGTAAGGCCTCCTCAGACAACCATTTTGCCTTGTTTCATTTCTTTCTCTTGGGGATGCCTTTGGTCACCACCTCCTGTACAACGTTATGAACCTCTGCCCATAATTCTTCAGGCACTCTATCTATCATATCTAATCCCTTGAATCTATTTGTCACTTCTATTGTATAAACCTAAGGGATTTGATTTAAGTCACAACTGAATGGACCAGTGTTTCTCCCTACTTTCTTCATTTTAAGCCTGAATTTTACAATAAGGAGCTCCTGATCTGAGTGACAGTCAGCCTCTGGTCTTGTTTTTGCTGACTGTATAGAGCTTCTCCAGCTTTGATTGCAAAGAATATAATCAATCTGATTTTGGTATTGACCATCTGGTGATGTTCATGTGTAGAGTTGTCTCGTGTTGTTGCAAGAGGGAGTTTGATGTAACCAGTACCTTCTCTTGGCAAACTCTGTTAGCCTTTGCCCTGCTTCATTTTATACTCCAAGGCCAAATGTGCCTGTTACTTGAAGTATCTCTTGACTTCCTATTTTTGCATTCAGTCCCTTATGATGAAAATGACATCTTTTTTTTTTTTTTTTTTGGTTTTAGTTCTAGAAGATCTTATAGGTCTTCACAGAACTGTTTGACTTCAGCTTCTTTGGCATTAGTGGTTGTGCATAGACTTGTATTTCTGTGATATTGAATGGTTTGCCTTAGAAACAAACAGAGATCATCATTTTTGAGACTGCACCCATGTACTGCATTTTGGACTCTTATTGACTACGAGGGCTACTTCTTTTCTTCTAAGGGATTCTTGCCTACAGTAGTAGATATAATGGTCATCTGAATTAAATTTAACCATTCCCATCCATTTTAGTTTACTCATTCCTGAAATGTCCATATTCACTCTTGCCATCTCCTGCTCTCCACCATGACCCTCCATCTTGGGTGGCCCTTTATGGTATGGCTCATAGATTCCCTGAATTACAGCAGGCTGTGATCCATGTGATCATTTTGGTTAGCTTCCTGTAATTGTGGTTTTCATTCTGGAGGCTGTGGGATGATAGTTCTTTTTTCCTGATGGGAGGGACTGGCTTTGGGGAAAACTGGGTCTTGCTCCATGGGCAGAGTCATGCCCTTTAAATCTGTAATCCAATTGTCTGCTGATAGGTGGGGCTATGCTGCCTCCCTGTTAATTGACTGACCCGAGGCGATTCAATCCTGGAATCTGCAGGCTCTGTAGTAGGGCTACCTATGACCTCCAAAATGTGCTTATGCCAGGATGTGCCTTCCAGGACTGCTGTTGCCAGGCCCCTGCCCCCACAGTAGGCCACTGCTGATCCAAGCCTCCACAGAAGAGCCTCAGACTCTCACAGGCAGGTCTGGCTCAGATTTCTTGCAGAGTCTCTGCCCTTTTCCTCTGGGTCCTTTTGCACACAAGATTTTGTTTGTGCCAATCAAGAGTCTCTGTTTCCCTCAGTCCTGTGGAAGTTCTGTAATCAAATCCCACTAACATTCAAAGTCAGAATCCCTGAGAATTTCTAGTCTCTTTGCCAGATCGCCAGGTTGGGAAGTCTGATGTGGG
The DNA here is from genome assembly GCA_006410675.1 of Oreotragus oreotragus. Classification (NCBI taxonomy): domain Eukaryota; kingdom Metazoa; phylum Chordata; class Mammalia; order Artiodactyla; family Bovidae; genus Oreotragus; species Oreotragus oreotragus. Next base: position 38,259 of record SJYX01017675.1, on the reverse strand, counting down.
GCCTAGAACATTTGCAACAGAGCAAGAACTTCTTTGGTATTATTGTTCTCCAGTTTGGAATAACTGATGTAAACTTTTTCTTTAAGAGAAATTCCTGGTACACCAGCGGGAAAGTGGCAATTCTTAGAGAATGAATCTTTGAAAATGTGAAAAGCATACCTTCAAACAACTTGTTCTTTAAACCTTGAGGGCTGTTTCAAAATTTGTGAAGCTTATTCACCACTGGGGCAGATTCAAAGGATTCTAAAGGTGTTTGCCAACTTCTCCCTACCTGTGAACATCACTCTCAGCCCTGACTAGCAGGGACATGCCCTTCAGCTTCTCCACATGGCTGGATGACATGCTGGGCACCCCAGTTACCTTCAGCTGCCACAGTGTGTTGGTCAAGGTGCCGTCCAGGGGCAGGGCAAAGTCCCTGCTGGAGTCACCAGGAAGGAGATCTGGGGAAGGCTGGAGCCAAGGTGGGAGGACCCCTAAGAGCATTGCCCTCAGGCCTCACTGCTGCCTCTGGCTGCCCTGGGGCCAATCTGCTGCCCACATGGCTTGCCACTGGCCAAGCTCTGGCCCCTGCCTTTCCCCACCTCTGGCTCCTTGGCGTTTACTGTCCAGCCCCAACAAGTCTGGCTGCTCAGAGAGGGGCAAGCAGTGCTCTGCAGTCTCCTGCCCCGCTGTGCCAGTTACTCGGGACACTGGTCGCTACCCTGTGGCCGCCTCCTCCATGATCTCTGCGAATCTGCTTCCTGTGCCACTGCTGCTTCAGGCCACTGAAGCCATGTTATCGTGAAAAAGAATAGATACATGATATGTATAAGTGAATCACTTTGCTGTCCACCTGAAGTTAACACAATATTGTTAATCAAATATACTGCAGTATAATAAAAATATGTAAAAAATAAAATCTCTTCAAAAATAAATAAAATAACTTGTTAATGAAAATACAATATAAAAAGATGTACAGTTGACCTTTGAACAATATAGGTTTAACTGTGCAGATTAACTTATACTTTTCTTTTTTTCTTCCAACAGTAAATACTATAGTGGGCTTCCCTGATAGCTCAGACAGTAAAGAATCCACCTACAATGCAGGAGACCTTGGTTTGATACCTGGGTTGGGAAGATCCCCTGGAGAAGAGTATGGTACCCACTCCAGTATTCTTCCCTGGAGAATTCCATGGACAGTGCTTGTGTGCTCAGTCGCTGAGCTGTGTCCGACTCTTTGAGACCCTATAGACTGCAGCCCACAAGGCTCCTCTGTCCATAGGCTTTTCCCAGCAAGAATACTGGAGTGAGTTGCCATTTCCTCCTCCAGGGGATCTTCCCCACCCAGGGATTGAACTTACATAACCTCTATTTCCTGCATTGGCAGGTGGATTTTTTTACCAGTGATATATTAAATTATTATTAACCAATTTGCAATTGGTTTAGTCCATAAATGCAAAACTGTAGACACTGGAGAATCTGAGATACAGAGGAACCCATTAAGGAGGACTGACTAAAAATTATATGCAAATTTTTTACTTTGAACAGCGTTGTAACCGCTAGCCCCTGCATTGTTCTAGGACCAACTGTAAACTTGGAAAACTGTGACATCAAAAATGTAAACAAGTAGTGGGAGAAGAAAAAGCTTTACAGTAAATTGGAAGTCAGAATGGGGAAATGTTTCGAATTTTTCATTACTTAACATAGATAGTCTGTCTAATTTTTAGAAGTCATTCTAGCTCCATGAGGTACTCTATCAATTTAATTAGATAAAGCTTCTGGAAAAAGAGGTTGAAATTGAAATGCATGTTGAGGCTTTTAGGAGACAAAAGAATAAAGAAAAGTATTTTGATATTTGAGTTTATTAGGTTGAACCATATGTGATTACTGAGGCAATCATTTTTGTCCTACTAAACTGGCAATTCTATGTGATTTGCGGTGGTTTGTCCTTGAAAAATTCTCTTAATTTACTTTTTTATTCATTGAGAAAAATACTGAGGTAACCTGATATTTCATTAGATATATAACTGAGCTCATCCTGAAACTGCATGAAGAATTTGAATTAGTCATAAGAAATAACTTACAGTTACTTTCATTAATTGGTATAATTTATAAATTTTGAAAGATGTTATCTATTGCTAAGATCTTCAGTTGACATTGTACATGGATTTCATCCTAAGTTTAGCTTAAAGTATAATATTTGGGAAGTCCAAAGCAAAGGGAGCTGGTTTGTTTGGGAAAAGATTTACCAGTCACCCTCTGAAATCAAGCCTGGTGGGCTGCCGTCTATGGGATCGCACAGAGTCGGACACGACTGAAGTGACTTAGCAGCAGCAAGTTAGAGTCATCAAAATTGGTCCTTATTTATTCATTCAACTGTTACCTAATAGTTATCAAAATTTAAAGAAATTGTTTCAATCTCTCTTCATAACCATCATAGAGAATAGGAACAACTACTACTGATTTATAGGGACGTCTACAAACAAATAATTTCCACCAAGGTGACAAATTGCAAATAGTAAAGTCAAATATTCATATCCTCAGACTTCAACTCAAGTGTGGTGCTTCTTCCTGTCTTTCACATTTTATTTTCATATTTCAGTAGTTGTTGCTATTTTAAGCAGTTAGACATCCACTTTTTTCTTCTTCAATCACCTTTTTTTTCTTATTCAATCTCTATTAAAAATAACAAAACAAAAATTGTTGCATCTTTCTTAATCTGCCACTTCATAATAGGATCACTATCTCCCATTACTTTTCCCAGAACATGATTATTAGCTTAAGATTATAGCTTAAAGACCTGGTTTGAGTTGTCGCAATAAAAGTCTTCTATTATATTCTGTCCCCCTCTGTTGTTTTTGCTGTTTTAGAACATTTTATGGTAAAGGGAAGGCCTTCACTCTTTAAACAATATCCATCAAATTTAACATTGTTCACATTTGGTTCTTGGTAGTGAATTTTAAAGAGAAGAGGATAAGGATAACCATACTGTGTCTGGAATAAGTTTTATAAGCTGTTTAGAGAGCCAAGAACAATGTCATGTAAAATGTATTATTGTAGCCCATTGAACACCTAGGGTGATTTAGCATTGGAGGATGACTTAGCATTGGTGTCTTATGCCAAACTGTGAGGAGTTCAATGGCATCTCCCCCAAGTTCTACAAACTCCCAGGGCCTTTGGTTCTCATGATCCCCTTTGGATTGATTCCAGTTGTTGAAACTGTAAACTTTTGTTTCTATGCATGTCAATTCCCATGCTAATTTCCACTCTACTAGATGCTGAAATCAAGACATGGACTGCAACTTCTTTTGCTTTGTATCTCTTTGTACAGTTTACAGAGATTATTTGTGTGTGTGTGTGTGGCTGGGGGCGGGGAGGGTCCTTATTAAAAGTTTGGGAAGATGATAAAGAATTAAATGACAAAGAGAGCAAAAAAATAAGATATTCTTAGAAGTCTTTTGATCTCACCCCAACACCAGTGACTATGTCTCTTTATAAGCTATACATAGATTATGTTATATCCATTTTCCTGCTTCCTCCAAATTCCTGCTATCCTCCAAATTCCTCTTTTCTACTGCAAAGTAATAAATATCCATCTTTTTCTTTTCACAAACTATTACTTTCAAGTTACCATCTGTATTAAAAGTACGTATTTTCAAAAAAAAAAAAATAATAAAAGTACGTATTTTCCTTCAAGTTGAATTCTCCCTCTAAGAAAAACTATGGTACAATGGTATCTTCTCATATGGTTATAGAGTTTGACCAGCAGTGTGTGTGTGTGTGTGTGTGTGTGTGTGTGTGCATGCGCACGCATGTGTGAATTGTTTAATCAGTTGCCAACATATTAATTGTGGAAGTTTATAATAAAATCCCATGGACTGAGGAGCCTGTCAGGCTACAGCCCATAGGGTTGCAAAGAGTTGGACACGACTGACTGACTTCAATTTCACTTTTCACTTTCATAACAAAATTCTGTATTTCAGCTTCTTTTGAAAAGTTGAAACTCAGGCAACACCAATCCACCATATTTGCATGAGAACAGTTACATTAAATAACAGACTGCTGCTGACTGGCCTTCTTAGGAGCATGCCTTTTCGATTTTCCAAAGATCTCACCGTTCTCTCTCTCCCAGGAGAACTCTTTCAGTTAAATGGTTAACCTTTATAGGCTTATCAATTTACATGTCTTCGTTTAGAACCATTGCTAAAATGATTATACCTGTGAAATGTTTGTAACTAGGAAATAAAGAATGGAAATGACTCAGTCTCTACAAACATGGTTAAGTCATTGTAAAGAGAATAAACTGGAAAATGAGTGATAATTCATAGATCTTTGGGTACTGCTTATATCAAGAATGAACTGAATCTCTAGATGCCTTATGTAGTGTAGTCATTATAACAATATTGACTCTTCCAACCCAAGAACACTGTACAGCAATAGTACTGGAGTGGATTGCCATTTCCTTCTCCAGGGAATCTTCCCAACCCAGGGCTTGAACCCGGATCTCCCGCATTGTAGACAGACGCTTTACCATCTGATATGGCCTTTATTATGTTTATTTATGTTCCTCTATGTCTATTTTCTGGAGTGGTTCTTTTTACCATAAATGGATGTTGAATTTGTCAAAAGCTTTTCTTTCATCTAGTAAGATGATCATACGGTTTTTATTCTTTAGTTTGTTGATGTGATGTATGATGCTGATTTGTGAATATTGAAAAATCCTTGCTTCTCTGGGATAAATCCCACTTGATCATGGTGTGAACCTTTTAATGTATTGTTGGATGCAGGTTGCTACTATTTTGTTGAGGATTTTGTCTCTATGTTCATCAATGATATTGACCTATAATTTTCTGTTTTTATGAAGTCTTTGTCTAGTTTTGTCATCAGGGTGATAGCTTCATAGAATGAATTTGGAGATGTTCCTTCCTCTGCAATTTTTATTTGGAATAGTTTTAGAAACATGTTATATCTCTAAATATTGCATTTGCCTGTGAAGTCATCTGGCCCTGGACTTTTATTTGCTGAAAGTTTTAATCACAGTTTCAATTCCAGTACTTGTGATTGTTCTATTCATAGTTTCTATTCCTGCTTCAGTTTTGGGAGATTATACCTAAGAATTTGTCCATTTCTTCTAGGTCATCCATTTTATTGGCATAGTTGCTTGCAGTATAGTCTCCTTTCATTCTTTGTATTTTTATGGGGTCCATGGTGACTTCTCCTTTTTCATTTCTACTTTTATTGATTTGGACCCTCTCTTTCTTTTCTTATTTTTGGATGAATCTCACTAAAAGTTTGTCAATTTCATTTACCTTTTCAAAGAACCAGCTTTTAGTTTCATTGATCTTTTCTGTTTTCTTGGTCTCTATGCCATTTATTTCTGCTCTGATCTTTATGATTTCTTTCCTTCTATTTTGAGTTTTGCTTGTTCTTTCTCTGGTTACTTTAGGTATAAGGTTAGGTTGTTTTGAGATTTTTCTTGTTTCCTAAGACAAGATTATGTTGCTGTGAACTTCCCTCTTAGAACTGCTTTTGTTGTGTTCCATAAATTTTGGATCATTAGCTCTATTTTCATTAGTCACTGTGCATTTCTTGATTTCCTCTTTGATTTCCTCAATGATCTACTGGTTATTTAGTAGTGTATTTGTATGTTTTACATGTCTTTTTCTTGTAGTTGATTTCTAATCTCATAGCTTTGTGCTTGGAAAAGATGCTTGGTATGATTTTAATTTTCTTAAATTTACTGAGGCCCACTTTGTCGCTCAGTGTGTGATCAGTTCTGGAGAATATTACATGTGCACTTGAGAAGAATATGTATTCTGCTGCTCTTGGATGCTTTTGGAATCCTCTATAAATATCAACTAAGTCAGTCTAGGCTAAAGTGTCATTTAGGTCTATGTTTCCGCTTTGATTTTCTCTCTGGATAATCTATTGATAAACGTAGGGTGTTAAAGCCCCCTACTATTATTGTGCTACTGTCTGTTTCTCCTTTTATGACTGTTATTAGTATCTGCATTATGTACTGAGGTGCTCTATGATGGGCACATACATATTTGCAACTTATCTTCTTAGATCATTCCCTTGATCAATATGTAATGTCCTTCTTTGTCTCTTGTAACACTTGATATGTGTATTGCCACTCCAATTTTCTTTTGATTTCCATTTGCATGGGATAACTTTTTCCATCCCCTCACTTTCAGTCTGAAGTGAGTCTCTTGTAGATAGCATATATATATGAGTCTTGTTTTTGTATTGATTTATTCATTCAGTCAAAGTCTTTTGATTGGAGCAATGAAATTGTTTATGTTTAACGTAATTATCAATATGTTCTCATTGCTACTTTCTTAATTGTTTTGGACTTGTTTTGCAGGTATCTTTTTCTACCCTTCCTTTTTTATTCTCTTCTCTTGTAATTTAATGACTAACTTTAATTGTGTTTTTACTCGTTTTCCTTTTTTGTATGTGTATCTATCATGGATTTTGGTTTGTGGTTACCATGGGGTTTTGACATAGCAGTCCATATAAAAACAAGATTGATTTTAAGTTGCTGGTCTGTTAAATTCAAATGCATTTCCAATGTCTTGCATTTGTACTCTTCTCATTATTTCTGGCTGGATATCATATTTGTGTGAAGATGATTTTCTACCTGTGCTGTATGCTTGCTTACTGGGGAGCTTTTCCATTCATAATTTTCTTGTTTCTAGGTGTGAACTTCTCTCATGTGCCTACTAACCTCACTTTAGCGTTTGTTGCAAAGTTGGTCTGGTATTGCTGAATTCTCTAAGCTTTTGCTTGTCTATGAGCTTTTAAGTTCCCTATTGAGTCTGAATGAGAGACTTGCTGGGTAGAGTATTCCTGGTTGTAGTTTCTTCTCTTTCATTGCTTTAAATACATTGTCACTCCTTCCTGTTCTGAAGAGTTTGTTGAAAAATCAGCATATAACTCTATGCAAGTTTCCATATATGTTATTTGTTGCTTTCCCCTTATTGCTTTCAATATGTTTTCTTTGTCTTTAATTTTTGTCAGTTTGATTACTGTGTGCTTTGACATGATCCTCTTTGGGTTTACCCTGCCTGGGACTCCCTGTGCTTCCTAAACTTGGGTTACTCTTTCTTTTCCCATGTTAGAGAAGTTTTCAGCTATTATTTCTTCAAATATTTTCTCAGGTCCTTTTTCTCTCTCTTCTCCTTCTAGGACACCTATCATAAGAATGCCACTGCATTTAATATTGTCCCAGTGGTCTCTTTACTGAGCATGGCCCCACCCATCAGAATAAGACCCAGTATCCCCCTCAGTCAGTCTATCCCATCAGGAAGCTTTCATAAGCCTCTTATCCTTCTCCAAAAAAAAAAAAAAGAATAGTGACTCCTCTCTACTACTAGGTCTGGGCTGAGCTACTTAATACCCCAATTGCTTGACTAAAGGCAGGGAAAAGCCAGACATTGTGTTTAAAAAACATAGTCTTCCTGAAAGCCTCAAAGACCCAGACAGGGAAGAGTCACGAGGGACAAGGTCTGGAATGAGATAGGAGTCAAGGGAATGAAGTTCCAGGCAAAAGCAGTCCGATACTGGACTTCATCCCCGGCTCCTCCTCTCAGCAGGGCCGCTTAGGGTCCCCCTCCAGCTAGAGCGCACGCTCCGCCAGGGCAGGTACGGGCTGCCTGCACCGCCCGCGAGGCGGGGGCTCTGCCGGCCTGGGCCCTCGGAGGCGGGGCTCCATGACCACTGTCTGAGGCTGCACGGTTCCACCTCCGCCTCGACTGGCAAGGTCACAGGCTCCTTCCTCCTTTCTGGGGTCCCATCTCTTTGCCTGTGAGTGGCTCTCCTCCAGAGCTCCATGGACTCTCTGATCTCGGAACTGGGCCCTGGGCCCTGAGACCCAGAGATGCTGTGAAGTGGACAGACAGCCGAGCAGCCTCTCTGCCCTCCTTCCTCCGCCACTTTCTCTGCAGAAGGCAGAAGGTGGGGGGCGGGGGGTGAGTTGGCTCAATTATACTCTGCGCCAGGGTCTGCTTCCCACATTTCCCTCTGTATTTAAAAAATTTTTTTATTGATTTCTTTTCTGCCTCGCCAAGCAGCCTATGGGATCTTAGTTCCCTAATCAGGGATTGAATCTGTGCCCCTGCAGTGGAAGCACCAGGGAAGTCCCCCCTCTCCAGTATTTTAACAGTAATTTAAATCTAGAGTCAACCCCCTGAGGCGGTTATCAGGAGACCTTTATATGAGAGAGTGAGCTGAGGTTTAGAACAGGTGAGCGAGATCTCCGCCCTCCACTCAGCTGGCTGCCCTCGAGGGAACACCTGCCAGGACCAGCATCCGCCTCTCTCCCCATCTGAAGTTGGCTTCTACTTCCTGAGGCTCAGGTCTTGAGCAGGTGATTGAGCCTCCCTGGAAGTTAGGGAACTGGGTGGGGCCCCACCTCCCTGCCAGCTGCTGTCAACAGGCCCTGGGGAGCCGGAGCTGAGGGCCGTGCTGGCTCAGGGCTGGGAGTTGGGGTGGGTGGCAGCCTCTGCCCTGTCCCCTCATCAAGTTTGAGAGGACCCAGACCAGTGGGGCCTCGGAGACAGGCGAGCTGGCTGAGGGCCCTCAGCTACGCTGGGACCTCGGGGAGGATGGGAGTCCAAGACCTGCAGAGGGTTTCATAACCCGCGTCCCCAGTCACAGGACATGCGATGTGGGACCTTCCTAAGGGTGCTGGACACGGCACGATCTTTTCTAGTTCCACCTCAGGCCATGCCTAGCTCTTGAGTGTTGCCTGATGCCTCGGTTCAGAAGAGGCTGCACTTACCCCAAAGCCTCTCTCTTTCTCCTGCTTCTCCTCTCACGGCCTCTCAGCTGTCATCTCTTTACCGACTGTGGCTGTTGCCTCCTCACTGTCCCTTCCTTTTCATCTCTGAGCTGATTCAGATCAAAATCCTGCTCTTTCTTGAGAGCCAACAAGGCTTTAATAGGAACTATTCCTGCCGTCAGGGTCTTCTCACAGGTTTGACCCTATTTGACCCTATTTACCCCATGAGAGTTAGACCACAAAGAAAGCTGAATGCTGAAGAATTGCTCTTGAACTGTGTGTTGGAGAAGGCTCTTGAGAGTCCCTCAGACTGCAAAGAGATCAAACCAGTCAACCTAAAAAAATTCAATCCTGAATATACATTGGAAGGACTGATGATGAAGCTGAAGCTCCAATACTTTGGTCACCTGATGTGAAGAGCTGACTCATTGGAAAAGACCCTGATGCTAGGACAGATTGAAGATAGAAGCAGGGGACGACAGAGGATGAGATGGTTGGATGGCATTGCTGACTCGATAGACATGAGTTTAAGCAAGCTTCGGGAGTTGGTGATGGACAGGGAAGGCTGGCGTGCTGCAGTCCGTGGGGTCGCAAACAGCAGGACACAACTGAGCAACTGAACTGACCCCGCTGAGGGCTTCCCAAGTGGTGCTAGTGATAAAGAACCCACCTTCCAGTGCAGGAGACGTAAGAGACGAGGGTTTGATTCTGGGGTTAGGAAGATCCCCTGGAGGAGGGCAGGGTGACCCACCCCAGTATTCTTGCCTGGAGAGTTTCGTGGACAGAGGAGCCTGGTGGATTACAGTCCTTAGGGTCACAAAGAGAGGGACACAAGTGAAGTGCTTTAGCACGCACACACCCTGCTGAACCCCCACGCCTACCTGATTTTCCTTTATTTCACAAACCTGCTTGGCTCTGAACTTGGTTTCCCCAGTGAGTGCTCATTTCAACTCAACAAACATTCCTTGACATTCCAGGAGAGTTTTAGTCTCTGCTTTCAAGAAACCTTTAAATTTGTAGTGAAAATTAGACACTTCCACAGGAGATCAAAATATGTGATGTGGTGAATATTTCAGCTGATGAAGAAGCAAAGTACTACTGGAGCCAAGAGGGAGAGACTAGTTCCAAATGAGTAGAGGGAAGGGGGTAGGGCAGGTCTGGGAAGGCTTCTTGGAGGAGGTGGCACTGAGCTGGGCTTGAATGCTTCAGAAAGTCCAGAAAGGTGGAAGAGGACATTGGACAGAGGGAGGGTGTACTTGGAGAGTCACTAGCTTTCCACTATGGCTCAAGTACAAGTTGAGAGAGAAAGAGGGAGATAGAAATAGGATATTATCAAAGGAAGCTTGAAGTGATGTCATTGATGGTCTCCAGGTCAAGTTCAGAAGCTTAAACTTTTATAGAAAAAGAGGAACCAGAGAAGAATTTTGAGTCAAGAAATGCCCAAGACTCAATCTGGAAGGCATTCTTTTCCCCAGTCACCAAGTCTACATGCTCAACCGCTTTCAGAACCGAGCAAGTCTCTCCATCCGTTAGGTCACCACACCTCCGTTCCGCCGCCACTTTCTCTCACCTGGATGGACACGGCGCTGCCCCTCTGGCATGTTCACTCCTAGTGTTCTCCTCCCCCAGGAGCCACGCTGGGTCGTTGTCAAAGTGCAGATGCAATCGTGTCCATTTCCTGGCCTTGTGACTTGCAGAAGCTTCACATTATTTTCAGGATAAAGGCAACATTCCTTACATATTACACACCTGTCCTTTCCTGTCTCTTGCCATTCCTGCCACCTTACTAACCAGTCTCTAATTCTGCATTCCCTTTCTCCATGGGGTGCCCCCTCCACTCATCAACTGGCTTGACCCCAGGGGTCTCTGGGTCAAAGTTCGGCTCTGGTGCCATTCCCCCCACAGGGACCTGGCCCTACCTCCCACCTCCCCAGGCTTCCTGTTGTTTTAACACTTATCACACAGTTTTGAAGTGGGCTGATGATTTACCATTTTCCTCTGCTCTCTGATTTATGATCGGATCTGCATTCCCAAGGAGCAGGTGCTTGGGGCTCAAAAAAAAAAGTGTTCTCAAAGGTGTGAATAAGTGTTCACTTCCTCCCTAGACTGACTGACCTCTCCTGCCCACATGCTCCATGCCCTCTGGACAAATTATTTGCTCCTGTTTCTTCATCTTTTCTTCTTTTCTTTGCCTCTCTGTCCACAGTGATGACTATGGTTTTGTAGGAAGAGAACACATAAAGTCATTTCCAGATAACATCTCTGTGAAAATTCTGGAGTGAAAAGCCAAATGGTTAACAGCGGTGGCCTCTGGGCAGTGGGGCAGGGGATGATAGTGTATTGGTTCCATTTTCTCTAATTTCTTAAATTGACTATATTTTGTAATGGGAAAATACTCTTTTTTTCTCCTCTTTTTTTTTGTTCGAAAGACTGAAAAAGCTTAGTTTCAGGTAGAATACTATGTATATTAAATTGCTATCTGTCTAGGAAAAAAGTAAGAAAAAACATATATTTATAAAATCTCTCTTGAAGGACACATATATTGGCAATGTCAATTACTTCCTTGGAGGGGAGCTAGGAGACCAGGGCCTGGGGAGGTAGGCTTTTCACCAAGTCCCTAAGTACGTCCCAGATGGCTCAGTGGTAGGGAATCTGCCTGCTAATACAGGAAATGCAGGTTCGATCCCTGGGTTGGAAAGATCCCCTGGAGAAGGAAATGCTTTCAGGGCTTCCCTGAAAGCTCAGTTGGTAAAGAATCTGCCTGCAGTTCTATTTGCAATTTTTTAAGGAATCTCCACACTGTTCTCCATAGTGGCTGTACTAGTTTGCATTCCCACCAACAGTGTAAGAGGGTTCCCTTTTCTCCACACCCTCTCCAGCATTTATTGCTTGTAGACTTTTGGATCGCAGCCATTCTGACTGGTGTGAAATGGTACCTCATTGTGGTCTTGATTTGCATTTCTCTGATAATGAGTGATGTTGAGCATCTTTTCATATATTTGTTAGCCATCCATATGTCTTCTCTGGAGAAATGTCTATTTAGTTCTTTGGCCCATTTTTTGATTGGGTCGTTAATTTTTCTGGAGTTGAGCTGCATAAGTTGCTTGTATATTTTTGAGATTAGTTGTTTGTCAGTTGCTTCATTTGCTATTGTTTTCTCCCATTCAGAAGGCTGTCTTTTCACCTTGCTTATAGTTTCCTTTGTTGTGCAGAAGCTTTTAATTTTAATTAGATCCCATTTGTTTATATTTGCTTTTATTTCCAGTATTCTGGGAGGCGGATCATTGAGGATCCTGCTGTGATTTATGTCGGAGAGTGTTTTGCCTATGTTCTCCTCTAGGAGTTTTATAGTTTCTGGTCTTACATTTAGATCNTTGTTTGTCAGTTGCTTCATTTGCTATTATTTTCTCCCATTCAGAGGGCTGTCTTTTCACCTTGCTTATAGTTTCCTTTGTTGTGCAGAAGCTTTTAATTTTAATTAGATCCCATTAGTTTATTTTTACTTTTATTTCCAGTATTCTGGGAGGTGGATCATAGAGGATCCTGCTGTGATTTACGTCAGAGAGTGTTTTGCCTATGTTCTCCTCTAGGAGTTTTATAGTTTCTGGTCTTACGTTTAGATCTTTAATCCATTTTGAGTTTATTTTTGTGTGTGGTGTTAGAAAGTGATCTAGTTTCATTCTTTTACAAGTGGTTGACCAGTTTTCCCAGCACCACTTGTTAAAGAGATTGTCTTTACTCCATTGTACATTCTTGCCTCCTTTGTCGAAGATAAGATGTCCATAGGTGTGTGAATTTATCTCTAGGCTTTCTATTTTGTTCCATTGATCTATATAATTTAACTATCCATCTAACCAACCTTCAGCAAATAATTACCAAGCTCCTATCCAATGCCAGGTGTGGAAAGAGTAGAGACTCAGGAAAAATCTCTCATACCCCTACCAGCTTAGTCTAGTTGTAGGAGTCCCAGAGTTATGGATCTTATTATCCTTATCCATTGAGTTTTCTTCCATTCAGCACTTTGAAACCACTGTTGCCCAAAATGTTCTGGCCCCAGTGGAACATTTAGGCCTTCTCTGTCAGAAAACCTAAGGTTTCCTGAAGCCAAGCAGGAGGTAGTTTTTGTGAAAGAACCTAGAAAATTATCTGAAAAATTATAAATCCTTAACACATGCATGGGAGTGTTTATTAGTTATTTATTTGGTGGTAGTGGTGTGGAAAGTAGCTTAAGTGTCTGACATATGGAAGGGTACATGGTTAAGTGGAGCAGGCATCCAGACTGAGAAATCATTAAAAACAAGCAACTAGTCATTTTTAGTTCAGGTGCCTACACAGAAGTTACAGTAAAATTATCAATTAAATTCATTTTAATTACGGGAAAAATATGCAGAGGATACCACACATTGATCGTAGGTAGCTTTTCAAAAGCGAATGTGTGAACACAATGCATTACAATGTTATGCAGTTTGCAGGTCACTGTTTTAGTGTTTTCTTCATTGCCTGTCCTTTCACTTCACATTACCTTCACCTAGTCACATATTTCATTGGAGAAGGTAAGACACAAAATATTGATAAAGCAACATAATCAGTGGAATTTTTTGTGCCTGCCTTTTGCATAATCAGAAATACTAGAAAGAAAACTGTAATAGGAATCAGGCAACTTCTGTGAGCGTGAGCAAGACACTTAATTCCTCTGAATATCTGTCAAAATGGTGATACATGTAACTTGCTTACTGATCTCATGAGGTGGTTGTGAAAATCAAATAAAAGTTTTCACAAGGAGGCTCTTTTTTTTAAATCAAAAACGTACAAGTGGTGGATATTATTTTATTATTACTTCTGTATCATCTGTGCTCTTCAGTCTAATATTTTGTTCACTGTATAGCCTCATCATGGTACCCCTTCTATTCATAAAAGCTGCTCCATGGAGTAGAGTAGATCTCCTTTTATTGATCAGTGTATCTAACTGTCTAGCGGAAATGGAGTTCCACGTATGCTGGAGCCACCACCGTCATGCCCAGGATGGAGTGGTGCCACCTTGTTATAAAGAGTATGCTGTTCACAGGTTACCTGAGGCTCCAGCCCTGTCTCCTGTCTGCGGGATGATTTACAGTGCCTGCTGAACGGGAGATTATAGTGCTGCAGTCAGAGAACAGAGCTCCTGCCGTGGCCAGCACAGCAGGTAGGAATCGAAAGTGGTCGACACACAGTTTGGGAAAAAGAAAATAGAGACAGAATGAAAGTTTGAGAGATGGGATCTGGGGACTCAAGCCCTCTTGGGTCAAGAGCCCTGTTCCTCGGAGCCACATCACTTTTACTTACTGTCTTGGCAAGCAGAAAGGATCTGTTTTGTTATGATGAAGTCAGCCTGCTGTGTCCCAGGTCACGTCTCCCATTTTATTGGTTACTTTAAGCTATCTTCGTTATTTTCTTGTACGAGGGCCCTCACCTCGCTGGAGGTCATAGACCCGCATATGCCTTGGGAAAACACCTTAGTGTGTGCGCAAGCAGCTGACCGGCGTTCCAAGGTCCACGCTGTGTTTTTCCTTAGCCTAGCAGGCATGACAACCCCAACTGATCAGCCCAATGTACTTCTATTTGGGTTGGGCTCTATTGCTATATTTTGCTTTTATTCTTTTCCCATGGTGATTTTCTCACGGCTTAGCCAGAGTAACAGGCGGCTATTAACCCCTGTAAGCTTCCGCTTGCATTAGAGAATGGCCATACCTAATTCTGTTCACAGGATACACCATCTTCCCTGAATGGGCTGAATAATGTAGTAGCAGAAGAGCAAAAGAAAGTAACTTGGGAAATAAAACTAACCTGTTGGTGATGCATAGTCCTGCTAGTTCCCAAAGTGTTCTTTGTTCTCATTACATTTTTATCTTTCTAGGAGAGAAATTAACAGCAGTCATACCTTACACGTGCATGCTATATTGCACCCTATAAAGAGTTTTTATGAAATATACTTTAATCCCTAACACTTCTTAATAAAGTAGGGAGAACATGATCTCATTTTAATTTTATAGAAAGGGAGATAAGTTTTAAAACTAGGTTAAAAACTTTGCTCAAGATTACATACCTCTTTAGTAGTAATGGTGAACCAGATTCAGGCCTTTGCGTCTGTGTTTTTGTTTTCACATATTTTATATTTTTATCTATTTGCTCTGCTGCAGCTACTAAGTCACTTCAGTCGTGTCCGACTCTGTGCGACCCCATAGACGGCAGCCCACCAGGCTCCGCCATCCCTGGGATTCTCCAGGCAAGAACACTGAAGTGGGTTGCCATGTCCTTCTCCAATGCAGGAAAGTGAAAAGTGAAAGTGAAGTCGCTCAGTCGTGTCCGACCCTCAGCAACCCCATGGACTGCAGCCTACCAGGCTTCTCCATCCATGGGATTTTCCAGGCAACAGTACTGGAGTGGGGTGCCATTGCCTTCTCCGTCTATTTGCTCTAGAAGTGTAAATAACTGTGAACACTTGGGATGGTCATTAACTATATATCAGAGAATTTTTCTGATTTGAAATAGACTTTCTCCACCTATGGTACAATCTTGAGTAAATAAAAGCAAAGTAACCACAATATCATACAAAAATAAAGACATAACCATAATTATTTTAAAAAAGATTCTGTCAGGCATTTTGACTGATTTTCTAGTTGGATATATATCAGTTTGTTGAGTAAAGTATCAAAGTTCTTACTATCTTTTTCAGTTATTGCTTAATTATTCCTGTTCTGCAGGTGGTACAAAATGTACTCATTTTAAGAGGGAGAGTTGCAGAAGATCTGCACTAAGGTCAAAGTACATTTTTTAGTTTTCCCCAGTGATTGAAAAGCCTCAGGCCTAAGGACAGATCTGCTGGCTGAAGTAGCCAATTCAGCAAAAGGAGGAGGACTTTGCTTTCCAGTTGGGAGTCTCTACTGTGGGTACTACTAAGGGAATCTTGGCGGAGTCCCATTCGTATTTACCTATGAACTCTGTCCTTCATTACATAAGAGGGCAAAACAGAAACACCTCCTTTATGACATCAGAGAAGTCTTTGCTAATGGCCATGCTCCATGCTTATGTAATATAAAGTAGGGCTAACAGTAGAGACATGGCAGAAAGGATTGCTTTAAAAGAAGTTTATATGGAAAGGGAATTTTGTGCATCATGATACATTGCCCTTACTTTCACGTTACGCTGCATTTACACAACGTAAGATGGAGATTTGGCAATTATCTAGCTAATGTGATCAATGTTAATGGACAATCTGGTTAATTTGGCTTTTAAAAATAGGTTCTTAGCAACAAGAAGTGAAATTCCCAGAGAGCTCTTAAAGGAAATTTCTTTAACTTTTAAGGTAAATTGCAGTTCCTGATTTTATTTTTCAATTACCTTGTGATGTTTTCAATAGTATTGCTGCAACAATAACAGTTTATTCTTAAATAGTCCCTTGCATTCAGTTGGTTCAAAGTAGATTCAGGTAGGTTATCAGTTTCCATCCAGCCTTAAGAAATGAATATGAGTTACAAACATTGGTAACTCTGCTACTTTTATTATCTTTTTTCTTCTCTAAATTCTAGGCATACTGATTTCTGATTTCTTTCAGAAATTTCATTTACTCTGTGTGTGTATGTGTTTACACTGAGGGATAAAATTTTAATTCTTTTTACTCTGAGCTAGACTTTTCTTTCACTGTGGACTATATTGCTTATTCTCAACAAAATGTTCATTCACTCATTTTAGGCAAATATCTATTAGACATATGCTAACTTTATACAAAGCACTGAACTAGGGTTTTGTTTGCTTCATAAGAAATTGCCAACATATGACCACTCTTGACCTATAAAAACTTCAATCTCATATGGTTTGATCTGGTATATAAGAGATGAGATGAGTATTAGGGAAAAAGTCTAAGGTGAAGAGGGAAGATCTTTTGGAGGTAGTGACATTTAGAATTTGGCTTGGCTTTATTAGACTTCAAGAGAGATATAGTAAGAATGCTATTCCAGAACACAAAGGGGATGTACAAGAATATAGAGACTTCCCAGGAGGCGCTAGTGGTAAAGAACCCGCCTGCTAATGCAGAAGACGTAAGAGACTCAAATTTGGTTCCTGGGTCAGGAAGATCCGCTGGAGGAGGGTGTGGCAACCCGCTCTGGTATTCTTGCCTGGAGAAGCCCATGGACAGAGGAGCCTGGTGGGCTGCAGTCCATAGGGTCGCAAAGAGTCGGACACGACTGAGTAACACTTTTCACTTCCACACAGTGTGTTCAGAGACTGACAAGTGGTTAAGTTGGCCTGGTGCCTGAGTAGAGCGAGATACAAGCATGAAAAGAAAGCCCAGGGGAAGTTCATGTGAGGCTTACACAACTATTGGTCGAGGAGGCTGGGCTTTTCCTGTTGATAAATGTGAACTCATAGAAGGCTTCTTATAAAAGGCATTAAATTATGGGGGCAAGACCCAGAATGAACCGGAGATGGAAGATGACAGAGGAAGGGAACTCAGGAGAAAGGTAGTGATGCCTCAGATGAGAGTCGGTTAAGTTGGGAGATGTCAATCCTGTGAAAGAACCGTCAGGCATGACTATAGAGCCTGGACAGGAATCGATGGCCACTTTGTACATTTGAGAATGATGTGTGGGAGAATACTGCTGCTCTGTCAGATGACTGCCACAGGAGGAAGAAGTGGTGCTGAGAGAAGATTCCCACTTCGGTGCAGGATAGAAAAGATAGAGGTGCAGGCAAATACATCTACACGGAAAGCTCTAACTCAGGATGGAACTCAAGAATGTAACACTGGAGATGAAAAGTCAGCCTATAACGATGGATGTCACCAAACCAAGGGAGGAAACATACAAATAGGAAAGAATGCCAAGGATAGAAACCTGGTTAATAACCACGCTGCAGGGTGAAAGGAGGGCTAGAGGAAAGAAAAAACATAAGGGAGACTTCCATTTCTGGAACTAAGGCTGATCAGTTTGCTGGGACTAATACCTCATGAGCTAGGTGGCCTATATCATATTTAAAGAATTCCTATTGCTGAAAATTCTGGATCCAATAATACTCTTTTAAAATAGTAAAGTCTTAAAAGCTGATAATAGAGTAAGTAATTAGGAGGCCTAGGAGGAAAATGGGGGCCCCAGAGATTTGGTGCCTTCGCCTTGAGGGCCTTTGCCAGTTTCTGCAGAGTTGAACTTTTTTTTTTCCTTGACTGTGCCAGATCTTAGTTGAGCATGCAGTATATTTCAGTTGTGGCATGTGGAATCTTTATTTGCTGCGTCATGCAGTGTTAGTTGCGGCATATGAGATCTAGTTCCCCAACCGGGGATCGAACCTGGGCTCCCTGCATTGGGAGCGTGGAGTCTTTGCCAGCAGACCACTAGGAAAGTCCCTTGAACTTTGATTTTTGGCATCAAGTTCCAGGCCTTGCTCAATAGGATCTCAAACAATCCCTCCACACATTAAGCTGGGAGTCCAAAGGGCCAGGGGCTTCCCGGGTGGTGCTAGTGGTAAAGAACCCACTTGCCAATGCAGGAGATATAAGAGATGTGAGTTAGATCCCTGGATTGGAAAGATCCCCTGGAAGTAGGCATGGCAACCCACTCCAGTATTCTTGCCTGGAGAATCCCACAGACAGAGGAGCCTGGTGGGCTAATGGTCCATAGAATCACAGAGAGTCGGACACAACTGAAGTGACTTAGCACAGATGGGTGCACGCCAAAGGGCCAGATCATTGTGGTAAGGGTAACAAGAGGTAAATTCATGTACCATGACCACCCAAAATAACCCCAAGTGTCGGTATTGCTGGTAGCTACCCACCAGAGGGAAATAAAATCTTTCCCTTAGAAGTTATATTTACAAACTGGTCTTTGTGCCGATTTTGCAGTCTGCATTCATATCACTTAAGTAGTTCAAAAAATATCAAGCCATGAATTTAATTTTAATCTAAATTGGTCTTAGGTTAGTAATACTGCAAACTATAATAAATGTAAATGCTTTCTGAAAGAAGGTACCTTCCTTCAAGGATACAGATTCTCCCAACTGATGTTTCAAAGGTAATATGCAGCCCACAGTCTAAAATCACAAAGCATATAAAAAAGCAAGTTATTATCCATGAGGAAAGTGAGAAAAAATATCAGCAACAGAGACTTAAGATGGCAAATGAGAATTTTTAGCAAATAACTTACAGTAATTATGTTGTATAAGTTTAAATGAATAAAGGAAAACTTGCAAGTACCTGCAGGGAGTAGGAAACTAAAAATTAGCATAGCAGATTTTTTAAAGAATCAAATATAACCTTTAGAAAAGGAAATTACAATAAGTTATTAACAACTAAATGGACACTCTTAAAACTCAAGTACAGACAATGCAATGAAAAAGATCTGAAGAGAAACCTCACCAAAGAAGATATAAAGTGTTGAATAAATATGTGAAGAGATGCTCAACATATGTATGTTATTAAGAATTTGCAAATTAAAGCAAAGAGATACTAGTATATACCTACTGGAATGGGCAAAATTCCAGTGCAACAATATTAAATGTTGGTTGGCTCAGATGTGGAGCAACAGGAATTCTCATTTATTGCTGGCGGAAATGTGAAAAATACAGCCACCCTGAAGACAGTTTGACAGTTTCTTACAAAGCTAACTATAGTCTTAACCATACAGTCCAGCAATTGCACTCTTAGGCATTTTCCTAAATGGGTTTAAAACTTCAGTTCAGTTCAGTTCAATCGCTCAGTTGTGTCTGACACTTTGCGACCCCATGAATCGCAGCACACCAGGCCTCCCTGTCCA
>SJYX01017675.1:0-18220 GCA_006410675.1 Oreotragus oreotragus | reverse complement strand
GCTCAGCTTTCTTCACAGTCCAACTCTCACATCCATACATGACCACTGGAAAAACCATAGCCTTGACTAGACGGACCTTAGTCGGCAAAGTGATGTCTCTGCTTTTGAATATGCTATCTAGGTTGCTCATAACTTTTCTTCCAAGGAGTAAACGTCTTTTAATTTCATGGCTGCAATCACCATCTGCAGTGATTTTGGAACCCAAAAAAATAAAATCTGACACTGTTTCCACTGTTTCCCCATCTATTTGCCATGTAGTAATGGGACTGGATGCCATGATCTTCGTTTTCTGAATGTTGAGCTTTAAGCCAACTTTTTCACTCTCCTCTTTCAATTTCATCAAGAGGCTTTTTAGTTCCTCTTCACTTTCTGCCATAAGGGTGGTGTCATCTGCGTATCTGAGGTTATTGATATTTCTCCCGGCAGTTTTGATTCTAGCTTGTGTTTCTTCCAGCCCAGCGTTTCTCATGATGTACTCTGCATATAATTTAAATAAGCAGAGTGACAATATACAGCCTTGACATACTCCTTTTCCTATTTGGAACCAGTCTGTTGTTCCATGTCCAGTTCTAACTGTTGCTTCCTGGCCTGCATACAGATTTCTCAAGAGGCAGGTCAGGTGGTCTGATATTCCCATTTCTTTCAGAATTTTCCACAGTTTATTGTGATCCACACAGTTGAAAATTTATGTCCACACAAAACCTGTATACAAATGTCTACAGCAGCTTTACCTATAATTGCCAAAACTTGGAGGTGAACAAGATGTCCTTCAGTAGGTGAACAGAAAAAATGTGGTATTTCCACACATTGGAATATTATTCAATGTTAAAAAGAAATGGGCTCTTGTATAGTGGAAAGAAAGAAATGGGCTCTTGTGTAGTGAAAAGACATGAAAAATTTCAAATGCATATTGCAGCGTGAAGGAAGTAAGTCTGAAATGTGATATTTAGGATAAAGCAAAGTTGTCGAGACAGTAGAAACATCAAGGGTTGCCAGGGGCTCAGGGGTGGGGACAGGGACAGATAAATAGGTGGAGCGTAGTGGGTTTGGAGGCAGTGACACTATTCTGTATGCTACATCCCTGGAAGATACAAGACATCACGCACTTCTCAGAGCTCACAGAACTGCAGGACATGAAGGATGAGTCCACAGTTCCACGAACTATGAAATAATCACTCAAGCCCATAGCTTACATCAGGGTTCACTCTGGTGTACATTTTATGGATTTTAGCAAATGTATAACAACATATATTCACCATTATAGAGTCATACAGAGTAGTTTCACTGGCCTAAAATTCCTCTATTCTATTCCTACCCATCCCCCCTCCCTGCTAATCCCTGGTAACCACTGCTCCGTTCACTGTCTCTATAGCGTTTTTGTTTTTTTTTTCCTTTTCAGAATGTCATATAGTTGGAATCATAGTTCAGAGCCTTTGCAGATTAGCTTCTTTCATTTAGAGAGATGCATTTAAGGTTCTTCCATATCTTCTCACAGCATAAAACTCATTTCTTCTTAAGGCTGAATAGTATTCCATTGTATGAATGTATCAGCATATATTGATCCGTTTATCTACTGAAGGACATCTTGGTTGCTTCCAAGCCTTGGCAATTAGGAATAAGTCTACTATAAACACTCACGTACAGGTTTTTTTGTGGACATAAATTTTTAACTCTTTTTTACTTCAGTCCTCCAATCATATTGACTCCTTGTGACCCCATGGACTACAGCACACCAGGTCTCCCTGTTCCTCACCTGCTCCTAAAGTCTGCCCGAGTTCATGTCCATTGTATTGGTGTTGCTATCCAACCATCTCCTCCTCTTGTAGGTATTAAGGAGCATGATTGCTGTTTATATATTTAGTTATATAAATGTATATATTTAGAGTATGTTTAGTTTTGAAAGAAACTTGAGAAACTGTCTTCCAAAGTCTGTTAATTCCTACCAGCAATAAATAAAGAGTTTCTGTTGCTCCATATGCTAGCCAGCTGGAAGGTTTTGTGTGTGTGTGTTAGACTTTGGCCATTCTAATGGGAGTGCAGTAGTATCACACTGTGGTTTTAATTTGTAGGCCCCTCTTGACATATGTGAACCGTGAACTTCCAGATGTTCAAGCTGGTTTTAGAGAAGGCAGAGGAACCAGAGATCAAATTGCCAACATCCACTGGATCGTGGAAAAAGCAAGAGAGTTCCAGAAAAACATCTTTCTGCTTTATTGACTATGCCAAAGTCTTTGACTGTGTGGATCACAATCAACTGTGGAAAATTCTGAGAGAGATGGGAATACCAGATCACCTGTCCTGCCTCTTAAGAAATCTGTATGCTATGCAGGCCAGGAAGCAACAATTAGAACTGGACATGGAACAACAGACTGGTTCCAAATAGGAAAAGGAGTACGTCCAGGCTGTATATTGTCACCCTGCTTATTTAACTTATATACAAAGTACATCATGAGAAACGCTGGGCTGGAAAAAGCACAAGCTGGAATCAAGATTGCCAGGAGAAATATCAATAACTTCAGATATGCAGATGACACCACCCTTATGGCAGAAAGTGAAGAGGAACTAAAAAGCCTCTTGATGAAAGTGAAAGAGGAGAGTGAAAAAGTTGGCTTAAAGCTCAACATTCAGAAAATGAAGATCATGGCATCTGGTCCCTTCACTTCTTGGGAAATAGATGGGGAAACAGTGGAAACAGTGTCAGACTTTATATTTTGGGGCTCCAAAATCACTGCAGATGGTGACTGCAGCCATGAAATTAAAAGACACTTACTCCTTGGACGGAAAGTTATGACCAACCTAGATAGCATATTAAAAACCTAGATGGTAAAGAATCTGCCTGCATTGCAGGAGACCAGAGACATTACTTTGCCAACAAAGGTCCGTCTAGTCAAGGCTATGGTTTTTCCTGTGGTCACATATGGATGTGAGAGTTGGACTGTGAAGAAGGCTGAGCGCCTAAGAATTGATGCTTTTGAAGTGTGGTGTTGGAGAAGACTCTTGAGAGTCCCTTGGACTGCAAGGAGATCCAACCAGTCCATCCTAAAGGAGATCAGTCCCAGGTGTTCATTGGAAGGACTGATGCTGAAGCTGAAACTCCAATACTTTGGCCACCTCATGCGAAGAGTTGACTCATTGGAAAAGACCCTGATGCTGGGAGGGATTGGGGGTAGGAGGAGAAGGGAACGACAGACCTAAGATGGTTGGATGGCATCACCGACTTGATGGACATGACTTTGGGTAAACTCCAGGAGTTGGTGATGGACAGGGAGGCCTGGCGTGCTGCAATTCATGGGGTTGCAAAGAGTTGGACACGACTGAGCGACTGAACTGAACTGAACTCGACATATACTGTGGAGTATCTTTATATTATGTGTGTTTGTCATCTGAATATCTTCTTTGGTGAGGTCTCTGGGGTTATTTTGCCCATTTTAAAACCAGGTTGTTCATTTTCTCATTGTTGAATTTTAAGAGTTCTTTATATATTTTGGATAAGTCTTTTGTCAGATGGTAAAGAATCTGCCTGCATTGCAGGAGATCGGAGTTTGATCCCTGGGTTGGGAAGATCTCCTGGAGAAGGGAATGGCTACCCACTCCTGTATTCTTGCCTGGAGATTTCCATGGACAGAGGAACCTGGCGGGCTACATACAGTCCATGGGGTCCCTGAGTCAGACGTGACTGAGCAACCAACACGTTCATCAAATATGTATTTTACAAATACTTTCTCCCAGTCTACAGATTGCCTTCTCATTTTCTTGGCAGCATCTTTTGCAGAGAAGTGTCTTTTTCATTAAATTTAATGAAATCCAATTTATCAATTGTCTCTTTCACGAGACAATTGTACCTTTGGTGTTGTATCTAAAAGGACATCACCACACTCAAGGTCATCCACATTTTCTCTTCTGTTATCTTCTGGGAGTTTCTAACATACTTTTTATTGGGCTTCAATTGGGGTAGGAAAGAGAGAACAGATTAGAGGCATTTGGGGATGCAGAGGGGGAATGACTAAGAGCTTTCCAAAAACAGAGGTGGGGAAAAAAGCTACTGGAGGTACAAAACCCCTGACTATGCATCCACCAAAACTCATGTCCGTGCAGGATTTAGGAGTGGAAAATGGGAAGCTAAATTGTAGGGATTGTTTTTCTCTTTTTCTATTGCTTATTGAGAATGAAAGAATTTCAACAGCTGGTCAGAGATTCATTCACTCTCTTTGCGGGTGTTAAGAGAAACTACACTGGGGAAGAGAAAAAGGCAGGTTAATCCAGTCTAATCTCTTTGTCAACTGAAACGCCAGATAAATAGACTAATAATATTTGCTAAAGGGAAGGGCTTTTATCATAGAACACCTTAGCACGATGTCCTTGCTAAGGGTTACTTAATAAATAAACCCAGAATCTATCGATCTATGATGCAAGGTTCCCTGAAGAATCTCACATAAGTTATATAACTCTTCTGAAGTATAAAATGAAGGTATTTCATAACTTAAGCAGTCTTCATGCTATGTGAAGTAAGCCTGTGAAACATTATCTGAAATGTCATCTATTATTCTAGATCAGAAAGAACATATCCGATGTGGGGTGAAAGGACCCACGGAGCCACCTTTGGTGCCCCAGACTTCTGTCGGCTCTGCCCGTGCTTCTTGGTTGCCCATATCCTCCAACTCAATAAAGTTTGTTATTGCAGAAGCATCCTTCAAATGAGTCTGATTTGACAACCTGATCTTGAGTATTAGCCCACTCATATCAATAAAATCAATTAAAAATCAATAAAAGGAGTTCTCAAATTTAATGGATGGTGCAGTATAATGCTTTATTCTATTGAGCCCTGGGAATAGACTAAGGTAAAATGAAACAGGCAGCACATTATTGGCCCTTAGAAATTATTCTGCAACAGTCTAGGATCTGTGAATATCTGTATTACCTCTGCTGCTGCTGCTGCTAAGTCACTTCAGTCGTGTCCGACTCTGTGTAATCCCAGAGACGGCAGCCCACCAGGCTTCCCCGTCCCTGGGATTCCCCAGGCAAGAACACTGGAGTAGGTTGCCATTTCCTTCTCCAATGCATGAAAGTGAAAAGTGAAAATGAAGTCGCTCAGTCGTGTCCGACTCTTAGCGACACCATGGACTGCAGCCTACCAGGCTCCTCCATCCATGGGATTTTCCAGGCTATAAACCAATATGTGTGTGTGTGTGTGCTCAGTTGCTTCAGTCATGTCTGACTCTTTGCAACCCTATGGCCTGCAGCCTGCCAGGCTCCTCTGTCCATGGGATTCTCCAGCCAAGAACACTGGAGTGGATTGCCATTTCCTCCTCCAGAGGATCTTCCAGACCCAGAGATCAAACCCCTCATCTCCTACATTGCAGGCAGGTTCTTCAAGGAAGCCCAAATCAATATATTCCATATAACAACTTAAGAAAATACCCTAGAAAATGATTGTTTAAGAACATATGCCAAAATGTTGTTAGTAGTTATATGTGGGTAGTGCCATATGGGGTAATACTCACTTTTCTATTTTATCTATTTTTCCAAAAAATTTCATAATTTCAGGCATATTTTCTATTTTAAATCATAAAAGAGAAACTTTAAAAACTATGATCAGTCTTTCATGATGCATATTTATTGTAACTATGTTACAACGATACTCAACAAAAAGACTGAACAGAAATATACCATATGTTACCTAAGATTTTCTTGAAATTGTTGGGATTTGAATGGTTTGTTCATAATTTTCAGCATTTCTAAAATTTCTATAATGAGGATGAATTATCTGTAATCAAAATAAAAGTGAATTTTTTATGGGAGTTTGCACTATGAAATAGATTTGAACAGAGTATTTCTCCCTTCCTTTCTGTCCTTTTTCAACCCAAGTATTCCTATAAAATAACAGTTAATGTTTAATAAGCATAGAAAAAGTTCAACACTTATAGATATTTCATACATAGTTATGTAATCCTACCTATATGTATTGGAACTAGAGATCAAATTGCCAAAAGAGTTCCAGAAAAACATCTATTTCTGCTTTATTGACTATGCCAAAGCCTTTGACTGTATGGATCACAATAAACTGTGGAAAATTCTGAGAGAGATGGGAATACCAGACCACCTGACCTGTATGCAGGTCAGGAAGCAACAGTTAGAACTGGACATGGAACAATAGACTGGTTTCAAATAGGAAAAGGAGTATGTCAAGGCTGTATATTGTCACCCTGCTTATTTAACTTCTATGCAGAGTACATCATGAGAAATGCTGGGCTGGAAGAAGCACAAGCTGGAATCAAGATTGCCAGGAGAAATATCAATAACCTCAGATATGCATATGACACAACCCTTATGGCAGAAAGTGAGGAGGAGCCTCTTGATGGAAGTGAAAGAGGAGAGTTGGCTTAAAGCTCAACATTCAGAAAACGAAGATCATGGCATCTGGTCCCTTNTGCTGGGCTGGAAGAAGCACAAGCTGGAATCAAGATTGCCAGGAGAAATATCAATAACCTCAGATATGCATATGACACAACCCTTATGGCAGAAAGTGAAGAGGAGCCTCTTGATGGAAGTGAAAGAGGAGAGTTGGCTTAAAGCTCAACATTCAGAAAACGAAGATCATGGCATCTGGTCCCTTCACTTCATGGCACATAGATGGGGAAACAGTAGAAACAGTGTCAGACTTTATTTTGGGGGGCTCTAAAATCACTGCAGATGATGATTGCAGCCATGAAATTAAAAGACACTTACTTCTTGGAAGTAAGTTATGACCAACCTAGACAGCATATTAAAAAGCACAGACGTTACTTTGCCAACAAAGGTCCGTCTAGTCAAGACTATGGTTTTTCCAGTGGTCATGTATGGATGTGAGAGTTGGATTGTGAAGAAAGCAACAACTGTTGGAGCAGGGGCAGGTTTTAGGGGCTGGATAGCAATGAGCAAGACTAACACGGTTCCTGATACTACTGAATCTTAACATTTTAGCTAGAGAGGGGAGAATTAGATGAAGGTAGTCAAAGGTAACAGACTTCCAGTTATAAGTAAGTACTTATTGTTGTCCCATTGCTAAGTTGTCTCCAACTTTTTGTGACCCCATGGGACTGCAGCATGCCAGGCTTTCTTGTCCTTCACTATCTCCTGGAGTTTGCTCAAACTCATGTCCATTGAGTCGATGATGCCATTCAACCATCTCATCTTCTGTCTAACCCTTCTCCTCCTGCCTTCAATCTTTCCCAGCATCAGGATTTTTTTTCAGTGAGTCAGTTCTTCATATCAGGTGGCCAAAGTATTGGAGCTTCAGCCCCAGCACCAGTCCTTCCAATGAATATTCAGGGTTGATTTCCTTTAGGATTCACTGCTTTGATCTCCTCACTGTCCAAAGGAATATCAAGAGTCTTCTCCAACATCATAATTTGAAAGCATCAATTCTTCAGTGCTCAGCCATTTTTATCACTACTGAGAAAAACCATAGCTTTAGTGATATCTTTGCTTTTTAATATGTTGTCTAGGTGTGTCACTGCTTTTCTTCCAAGGAGTAAGCATCTTTTCATTCCATGGCTGCAGTCACCATCTGCAGTGATTTTGGAGCCCCCCAAAATAAAGTCTCTCACTGTTTCCATTGTTTCTCCATCTATTTGCCATGGAGTGATGGGACCGGATGCCATGATCTTAGGTTTTTGAATGCTGAGTTTTAAGCTAGCTTTTTCACTCTCCTCTTTCACCTTTATCAAACGGGTCTTTAGTTTCTCTTCACTTTCTTCCATTACGGTGGTATCCTCTGCATATCTGAGGTTGTTAATATTTCTCCCAGCCATCTTGTGCTTCATCCAGCCCAACATTTCTCATAATGTACTCTACATATAAGTTAAATAAGCAGTGTGACAGAATACAACCTTCATGTACTCCTTTCCCAATTTTGAACCAGTCCATTGTTCCATGTAAGGTTCTAACTGTTAATTTTTGACCTGCATACAGGTTTCTCAGAAGGCAGGTAAGATGGTTTGGTATTTCCATCTCTTTAAGAACTTTCCACAGTTTGTTGTGATCCACACAAAGACTTTATCATAGTCAGTGAAGCAGAAGTAAATGTTTTTCTGGTATTCTCTTGCTTTTTCTATGATCCAACAGGTGTTGGCAATTTGATCTTTGGTTCCTCTGACTTTTCTAAATCCAGATTGCACATCTGGAAGTTCTTGGCTCACATACTGTTGAAGTCTAGCATGAAGGATTTTGTGCATTACCTTGCTAGCATATGAAATGAGCACAATTGTATGGTAGTTTGAACATTCTTTGGCTTTGCCCTTCTTTGGGATTGGAATGAAAACTGACCTTTTCCAGTCCTGTGACCACTGCTGAATTTTCCAAATTTGCTGGCATACTTGAGTGTAGCATAAGGAAGTACTTGGGGTATAATATACAACTTAATAAAGATAATTAATACTTTCATATATGTTATATATGAAAGTTACTAAGAGAGTAAATCCTAAGAGTTCTCATCATGAGGAAAAATTTCTTTTTTATTTCTTTAATGTTAAATCTGTATGAGATGATGGATGTTTACTAAACCTATTGTGGTATTCATTTCATGATGTATGTAAGTCAGATCATTATGGCATTCACCTTAAACTTATACAGTGATGTATGCCAATTATATCTCAATAGAACTGGGGAAAATAAAGGAAAATAATAAGAAAGAAAGAATCACAAAGTTAAGGATATATTTATAATGTGTAATGATGACTAAGAAGGGCCTTATGGAAAAGGGTACAGGAGAACCTGTTATAACCTGGAAAGTCCAGAAAAGCTTCTTTGGAAATGATATTTAACGGAGGCTGGGGATATGAGTAGGGGCAGAGAGAATGTCTCAGTCAGAAGGAAGATGGGAAAAAGTCCTGAGGGAGGAAACTGTGTGGAAAGAAGGAAGAACCATTGGAGGCTAGAGAAGCTGAACCAGGTAAGTGAAGGAGCCTGGAAAGGAGAGTCCAAGTGTCCAGGAACTTATGGAGGGGATCTTTATCCAAGAGCAATAAAATTCATTCAAGGATGTTGATCAGGGGAATAACCCTCCTGGAGAAATAAATGAAAATAAATGCCATCTTCATATCAGAGTTGAAGCACTAGGTCCCATCTCTTTGAGGACCTAACTGTATGCAGTCTGTACAAACATCAGACATAAAGTTTGCCTCTGTGGAATTAAGTACTTTTTATAATATGATGGTTAAGACTTCAGGCTTTGAAATCAGACTGTCCTGCACCTGCCACATCCTAAATGCGTGACTCTAGATGAGCTTCTAAATATGTGTGATGGGAATAATAGTTTGTTGTTGTGAGAGCTAAATGAATAATGCATATAAAATGTGAACACAGTGCTTGGTACATTATAAGTGATCAAAAATAATAGCTGTTATTTCCTGACTCACTGCCGTAGGAAAAGAATAAAATCATCACACAGTGGACCTTAATGCTCCTTACATAAGCTAATGCTGGATGTGTTTTTAGGAAACTAAATTGTACTCAGTGTTTCCAGAGTAATGAGCCAAATACATTAACTGTTCTGAAAACAGATGAAGCCTGACTATTCTGACTAAATATAGAGATAATTAGAGTCTACACTCTAACTGTTGATAGGCCTTAGAGAAACATAATGAGAATCATCATGCCATAATAGAATAATACGCAAGGCTAAAACAAATCAGAAATTTCACAACACTGATGAAAAACAACTAATTTTATCGATGTCACAAATACATTATTAGCTGAGTCTTCTCACGATCTTATGATGTTTGTTTCATGTTGTAACAGCTTTCTAATAGTGTCATCAATTATGGTCTTTCTGTTGTTTAGTAAAATTATCAAGTGTCAGATAAAACTCTTTTTCTGTGGTTTTATAATATGCTTTGAAAGCACTTATTCTTTGATGTAACTGAGTATATAGATGAAAGGTCCTTACAAGTACTCTTTATTCAAAGCCAGAGAACTATTTTCTATAGGATATGTATTGACTATTTTGCCTGGTGTCAAGCCCTGACTACAAATTTGCATTCTGTTAATGGAGTAATTCATGTTACCAGGAAAGGGCTGATACTATTGGATAATACACATGCAAATAAATACACAATACCAATGTGTTCCGTGGAAAGGAGGAAAGGACAAGCTATAAAATAATGGACTTTGCCCAGCCTCAGGAAAGAGAACCAGATTAAATGTTAGGATTGTAGGACTCCTGTTCATTCCCAGCAGCCTGGAAAAAAGCTATAGGACTTAATTAATACTAATGCTATCTTTATTTTATACTTTAGGTTTTAGAATCAGGCTGCAGTCCAGAGTCAGGAACACCAAACCACAACTGGAATGAGTAAAACACATGAATCAGGTGAGCTGCATTAGGGGCTAAGCTTGGAGACATTAGTAAAAGGAGTATAGTGCCGGTTTGCAAATATCACTGATTATAATCAGTCCACGGTTGATTTGCTACTGGTCTTTCATGAAATGAGAAAGAGAAAGACATAGTGAGTTTTCCATAGGATAAATTCTTTCAGTTAAATTCAGCTTAGTCGCTCAGTTGTGTCCGACTCCTTGCAACCCCATGGACTGCAACCCGTCAGGCTTCCCTGTCCATCACTAACTCCTGGAGCTTGCTCAAGGAGTCCCTCGAGTCAGTGATGCCATCCAACCAACTAAACCTCTGCTGTCACCTTCTACTGCTGCCTTCAATCTTTCCCAGCATCAGGGTCCTTTCAGATGAGTCAGTTCTTCCCATCAGGTGGTCAAAGTTTTGGAGTTTCAGCTTCAGCATCATTCCTCCCAATGAATATTCAGGACTGATTTCCTTTAGGATTGACGGGTTTGATCTCCTTGCAGTCCAAGGAACTCTCAAGAGTCTACTCCAACACCACAGTTCCAGAGCATCAATTCTTCAGCACTCAACTTTCCTTATGGTTTAACTCTCACATCCATACATGACTACTGGAAAAACCATAGGTTTGAATAGATGGACCTTTGTTGAAAAAGTAATGTCTCTGCTTTTAAATATGCTGTCTAAGTTGGTCATAACTTTCCTTCCAAGGAGCACACGTCTTTTAATTTCATGACTGCAGTCACCATCTGCAGTGATTTTGGAGTCCCCCAAAATAAAGTCTGTCACTGTTTCGATTGTTTCCCCATCTATTTGCCATGAAGTGACTGGATGCCATGATCTTCATTTTCTGAATGTTGAATTTTAAGCCAACTTTTTCACTCTCCTCTGTCACTTTCATCTAGAGGCTTTTTAGTTCCTCTTCACTTTCTGCCATAAGGGTGATGCCATCTGCATATCTGAGGATATTGATGTTTCTCCTGGCAATCTTGATTCCAGCTTGTGCTTCATCCAGCCCTGGCATTTCATGTGATGTACTGTGCATATAAGTTAAATAAGCAGGGTGACAATATACAGCCTTGATGTACTCCTTTCCAAATTTGGAAAGTCTGTTGTTCCATGTCCAGTTCTAACAGCTGCTTCTTGATCAGCATAAATATTTCTCAGGAGGCAGGTAAGGTGGTCTGGATTCCCATCTCTTTCAGAATTTTCCACGGTTTATTGTGATCCACACAGTCAAAGGCTTTGGCATAATCAATAAAGCAAAAGTAGATGTTTTTCTGGAACTCTCTTGTTTTTTCAGTGATCCAACAGATGTTGGCAATTTGATCTCTGGTTCCTCTGCCTTTTCTAAATCCAGCTTAAACATCTGGAAGTTCAGGGTTCAGGTACTGTTGAAGCCTTGCTTGGAGAATTTTGAGTATTACTTTGATAGTATGTGAGATGAGTGCAATTGTGAGATAGGTTGAATATTCTTCAGCATTGACTTTCTTTGGGATTGGCATGAAAGCTGACCTTTTCCAGCCCTGTGGCCGCTGCTAAGTTTTCCAAATTTACTGGCATTTTGACAGCGGCACTTTCACAGCATCATCTTTTAGGATTTGAAATAGCTCAACTGGAATTCCATCACCTCCACTAGCTTTGTTTGTTGTGATGCTTCTTTCCTAAGGCTCACTTGACTTTGCCTTCCAGAATGTCTGGCTCTAGGAATATAGAATGTTCCTAGATAATAGAATATCATCGTGGTTTTCTAGGTTATGAAGATCTTTTTTGTATTGTACTTCTGTGTATTCTTGCCACTTCTTAATACCTTCAGCTTCTGCTAGATCCAGACCATTTCTATCCTTTATTGTGCCCATCTTTGCATGAAATGTTCTCTTGGTATCTCTAATTTTCTTGAAGAGATCTCTAGTCTTTCCCATTCATTGTTTACTGTCAGCCTGCTTATTTAACTTCTATGCAGAGTACATCATGAGAAACACTGGGCTGGAGGAAGCACAAGCTGGAATCAAGATTGCCAGGAGAAATATCAATAACCTCAGATATGCAGATGACACCACCCTTATGGCAGAAAGTGAAGAGGAACTAAAAAGCCTCTTGATGAAAGAGGAGAGTGGAAAAGTTGGCCTAAAGCTCAACATTCAGAAAACTAATATCATGGCGTCCAGGCCCATCACTTCATGGCAAATAGATGGGGAAACAAGTGACAGACTATTTTGGGGGGCTCCAAAATCACTGCAGATGGTGATTGCAGCCATGAAATTAAAAGACACTTGCTCCTTGGAAGGAAAGTTATGACCAACCTAGACAGCATATTCAAGAGCAGAGACATTACTTTGCCAACAAAGGCCCATCTATTCAAAGCTA
This sequence comes from Oreotragus oreotragus, assembly GCA_006410675.1. Classification (NCBI taxonomy): domain Eukaryota; kingdom Metazoa; phylum Chordata; class Mammalia; order Artiodactyla; family Bovidae; genus Oreotragus; species Oreotragus oreotragus. Next base: position 5,523 of record SJYX01017675.1, on the reverse strand, counting down.
TGGATTTTCCAGTAGTCTTATATGGATATGAGAGTTGAATCATAAAGAAAGTTGAGTGCTGAAGAACTGATGCTCTTGAACTGTGTGTGGTGTTGGAGTAGACTCTTGAGAGTCCCTTGGACCACAAGATCAAACCTGTCAATCCTAAAGGAAATCAGTTCTGAATATTCATTGGAAGGACTGATGCTGAAGCTGAAACTGCAATACTTTGGCCACCTGATGTGAAGAGCTGACTCATTTGAAAAGACTGTGATGCTGGGAAAGATTGAAGGCAGGAGGAGAAGGAGATGACAGAGGATGAGATGGTTGGATGGCATCACCGACTCAGTGGACATGAGTTTGCATAAACTCCGGGAGTTGGCAATGGACAGGGAGGCCTGATGGGTTGTAGTACATGTGGTCAAAGAGTCAGACATGACTGAGAGACTGAACTGAACTGATTGTATTGTTTTTCTCTATTTGTTTGCACTGATCAGTTAGGAAGGCTTTCTTATCTCTCATTGCTATTCTTTGGAACTCTGCATTCAGATGGGCATATCTTCCCTTTTCTCCTTTGCCTTAGCTTCTCTTCTTTTCTCAGCTATTTGTAAGGCCTCCTTAGACATTTTGCTATTTTGCATTTCTTTTTCAAGGGTATGATCTTGATCACTGCCTCGTATACTATGTCACGAACCTCCGTCCATAGCTCTCTCCATCCATTAGGTCTCTGTCTATCAGACCTAATCCCTTGTATCTATTTTTCACTTCCACTGTATAATCATAGGGATTTGATTTAGATAAATTCTTTAGTGGGGATTGTTCTGAATTTGTCCTTCTCTTTCTTATATAGCATAATTTTAACAGATGGTTTTTTAAAAAATTAATGGTCTTGGTGAGACAAAATTTGATAAGATTGTATCAGTCTGCAAAATATCTAAAGTTATATATTTATTTAATCTGTGAAATCTAAAAGTCTAGTGTATGCATGTTCAGTCATTTCCAACTCTTTTGTGCTCCTCTGTGCATGGAATTTTCTCCAGGAAGAATACTGAAGCAGGTTGCCATTTCCTCCTCCAAGGAATCTTTCTGACCCAGAGATGCAACCTGAATCATCTCTTAGTCTCCTGAATTGGCAGGCGAATTCTTTATCACCAAGCCACTGGGGAAGACCAAACCTCTAGTTCCACTGGTATTGAGACCATGCCTCCAAAATAATCAGCAAGATGGGAAGTCAAAAGGCCTGTTAAGCCAAAGTGTGGAAACTCATAAAATCAGATTGTTAAAATATATACATTGAAAGCAGTAAAGGTTGGAACCTGGAGGCTCTAATTCATTTCAAATCTGCAGGCTCAGGAGAGGAGAACATGCAAAACATTTAATCCACAATACAGGACCAATTATTTAGAACAGACTCTGGCTCTAGTGCTTGCGGAGGGCCCTGGGGCGACATACCAGGAGCAAATCTTTACTGTGAAGAGGGGGAGATGTGAGTTGCAGAGTGTGGGGAAACAAAAAAGGGGCTAAGAGACCAGGGCACTTTGGACCCTCAGGACAGTTGCACTGTACCCACTAGTGTGTGTATGTGTGTGTATGTTAGTTGCTCAGTCATGTCTGACTCTTTGCGACCCCGTGGACTGTAGCCCACCAGGCTCCTCTGCCCATGGAGTTCTCCAGGCAGGAAAACTGGAGTGGGTTGCCTTTCCCTTCTCCAGGGAATCTTCCCAACCCAGAGATTGAACCCAGGTCTTTCACATTGCAGGCCGATTCTTTACCATCTGAGCCCCTGGGCAGCACGCCCACTAGTGTAGAAGTCTTCATATTTGAGCAGCTGGTAGCCTTATGTTGGGCTTCCCTGGTAGCTCAGAGGTTAAAGTGTCTGCCTGGAATGCAGGAGACCCAGGTTCGATCCCTGGGTTGGGAAGATCCCCTGGAGAAGGAAATGGCAACCCACTCCAGTACTCTTGCCTGGAGAATCCCATGGAGGGAGGAACCTGGTGGGCTACAGTCCATGGGGTGGCAAAGAATCGGACTTGACTGAGCGACGTTGGCTGAATATCATCCATAAATATTTAGAATGGAGCTAAATCCCTTAAAAACCAGCAAGGAGAATGCCAGAGGGCTTTCATAAATAGGCACTAGTATTTGGTATCAGCTTCTTTCCCAGACAGTTTTGTGAATTAATCCTTAATGGTGAGCCTTACTTGTTTCCAAAGGAAGGTCTGTCTGGAGTTTGCACTAATTTCTGTTCTGGAGGATATCATAGAAGTCAGTTTGATTCCATAATATTAGCCCTGTTCTTGGAAGGATTAACCTAACCATGGATCTAAACCCCCAGACAGACTCTACCTTTGGAAATTATGAAGAAAGTAAGGTCAGTTTTCCCATTCTCTATCCTCTCCAGGTACTAACCACAGTAGGTTTGACCTCATGGTTAATAACAATTTTTTTTCAATGAATCTTGTTTTTCTTTATTTCTAGAGGAAAAAAGGAAGGCATGGGAGAATATGATCTGTCCCAGAACCATTGGAATATAGCAAGACAATAAAGAAACTCCAGGGCCTCCAACGCCCTATGTTCACACTGCCCCCAGTCAAGATTATTTGTATATTTAACTCCTTCTCTTTTGCCAGAACTGTTCCCCCTAAAGGATTCCTCTTTGAAATAAATCACTATAATTATTCAACTCATATCCTGAGAAAGATGCCCTGCTCAGTAGGATAACATTCTAGAAATAGTACTTATAATCTTTAAAATGGGAGTCAATAATACTAAATTTACAGTCAAATCTCAGATGGTCCTTTATTGCTCTGTGGTTTTTTGGGTTGGAAACATTCATGGTCTCTTCAAGGAATTATAATGTAGTTATAATACAGTTTAACAACCTCAGATAAAATGTGTAATATCAGTGCGTTATAATTAAAATGCATTATTAGAGAATCTCTATTTGCTTTTGCTATATTTAACATTTTTAATTTGCAACATATTGCTATCTCTAATTGCTCTTTCTCAGAATTACTATATGAGATGAATGAAAATAATATTTGTGTACATCATCCTTTTTTTTTAAAAGGGAAGGAATGGAAATTCAGACAACTTGTTTAGATTACATAAAAGAAAGGAGAAAACTGGCTGTGAGAGACTTCTGCTTCTGACAATAAGGTAACACTAGAAAACCTGAAAAAACCTAGACATGTTAGAGAGTGGATTCAAAAAAAGCAGATAAAATCCCTAGGCTCCAGATATGTAGTGGAAACAGAAGACTAGAGCGCTAAGGAGCCGTGTGAGCTGATGCTGCCACAGGGTGTGGGGTGAGTGAGAGCCTTGCTCTTGGTAAACTAGAAGTTGGGCTATAATATCCACATGGGGACAGCAGACAAAGGATTGAATGTTTGTGTCTCCCTCAAATTCATATATTGGAGCCCTAACACCCCAAAATCGGCCTGCAAAGCAGGAGACCTGGGTTTGATTCCTAGGTCGGGAAGATCCCCTGGAGAAGGAAATGGCAACCCACTCCAGTATTCTTGCCTGGAAAATTCCATGGACAGAGGAACCTGATGGGCTACAGTCCATGGGNTGACTAAGAAGGGCCTTATGGAAAAGGGTACAGGAGAACCTGTTATAACCTGGAAAGTCCAGAAAAGCTTTGGAAATGATATTTAATGGAGGCTGGGGGTATGAGTAGGGGCAGAGAGAATGTCTCAGTCAGAAGGAAGATGGGAGAAAGTCCTGAGGGAGGAAACTGTGTGGAAAGAAGGAAGAACCATTGGAGGCTAGAGAAGCTGAACCAGTTAAGTGAAGGAGCCTGGAAAGGAGGAGAGTCCAAGTGTCCAGGAACTTATGGAGGGGATCTTTATCCAAGAGCAATAAAATTCATTCAAGGATGTTGATCAGGGGAATAACCCTCCTGGAGAAATAAATGAAAATAAATGCCATCTTCATATCAGAGTTGAAGCACTAGGTCCCATCTCTTTGAGGACCTAACTGTATGCAGTCTGTACAAACATCAGACATAAAGTTTGCCTCTGTGGAATTAAGTACTTTTTATAATATGATGGTTAAGACTTCAGGCTTTGAAATCAGACTGTCCTGCACCTGCCACATCCTAAATGCATGACTCTAGATGAGCTTCTAAATATGTGCGATGGGAATAATAGTTTGTTGTTGTGAGAGCTAAATGAATAATGCATATAAAATGTGAACACAGTGCTTGGTACATTATAAGTGATCAAAAATAATAGCTGTTATTTCCTGACTCACTGCCGTAGGAAAAGAATAAAATCATCACACAGTGGACCTTAATGCTCCTTACATAAGCTAATGCTGGATGTGTTTTTAGGAAACTAAATTGTACTCAGTGTTTCCAGAGTAATGAGCCAAATACATTAACTGTTCTGAAAACAGATGAAGCCTGACTATTCTGACTAAATATAGAGATAATTAGAGTCTACACTCTAACTGTTGATAGGCCTTAGAGAAACATAATGAGAATCATCATGCCATAATAGAATAATACGCAAGGCTAAAACAAATCAGAAATTTCACAACACTGATGAAAAACAACTAATTTTATCGATGTCACAAATACATTATTAGCTGAGTCTTCTCACGATCTTATGATGTTTGTTTCATGTTGTAACAGCTTTCTAATAGTGTCATCAATTATGGTCTTTCTGTTGTTTAGTAAAATTATCAAGTGTCAGATAAAACTCTTTTTCTGTGGTTTTATAATATGCTTTGAAAGCACTTATTCTTTGATGTAACTGAGTATATAGATGAAAGGTCCTTACAAGTACTCTTTATTCAAAGCCAGAGAACTATTTTCTATAGGATATGTATTGACTATTTTGCCTGGTGTCAAGCCCTGACTACAAATTTGCATTCTGTTAATGGAGTAATTCATGTTACCAGGAAAGGGCTGATACTATTGGATAATACACATGCAAATAAATACACAATACCAATGTGTTCCGTGGAAAGGAGGAAAGGACAAGCTATAAAATAATGGACTTTGCCCAGCCTCAGGAAAGAGAACCAGATTAAATGTTAGGATTGTAGGACTCCTGTTCATTCCCAGCAGCCTGGAAAAAAGCTATAGGACTTAATTAATACTAATGCTATCTTTATTTTATACTTTAGGTTTTAGAATCAGGCTGCAGTCCAGAGTCAGGAACACCAAACCACAACTGGAATGAGTAAAACACATGAATCAGGTGAGCTGCATTAGGGGCTAAGCTTGGAGACATTAGTAAAAGGAGTATAGTGCCGGTTTGCAAATATCACTGATTATAATCAGTCCACGGTTGATTTGCTACTGGTCTTTCATGAAATGAGAAAGAGAAAGACATAGTGAGTTTTCCATAGGATAAATTCTTTCAGTTAAATTCAGCTTAGTCGCTCAGTTGTGTCCGACTCCTTGCAACCCCATGGACTGCAACCCGTCAGGCTTCCCTGTCCATCACTAACTCCTGGAGCTTGCTCAAGGAGTCCCTCGAGTCAGTGATGCCATCCAACCAACTAAACCTCTGCTGTCACCTTCTACTGCTG
>SJYX01017671.1:0-47135 GCA_006410675.1 Oreotragus oreotragus | reverse complement strand
ATGATCCAGCGGATGTTGGCAATTTGATCTCTAGTTCCTCTGCCTTTTCTCAAACTAGCTTGAACATCTGGAAGTTCACAGTTCACATATTGCTGAAGCCTGGCTTGGAGAATGTTGAGCATTACTTTAGGCTTTATTATATAACTGAAATCATAAATCAATAAATTAAATTCTTCCTGCCATTATGATGCAAGATTTGTTCCTGGCAGGGGACAGGGTAATACAGAACAACATGAAGTCTCATTTGAAATGCATTTGATTTAAAACTGCAAAAGAAAGAAATTTATTTGAAAAGAAAATGTGTTAAACATTATATCATAGGAATATTCCAATTTGAACTGCTCTTTTGATTTGTTTTACCAAAGAGAAGTTATAAGATATTAGACAAAGAGCTCCAACTGAAGATCAGAATCTGAGGTTTAGACCAAAGCCTTCCTCTTAACCTCTCATGAGCCTCTGGCCTCTCATCTGTGAAGTGAGAATAATGCTCTCCTTCACAGGGCTTGTCTGATGATCAGATGCATTGATGTATATGGAAATGCTTCATAACTTCAAAATAGCATGCAAGTGTGGGGAATAAAGCAAGTACTGTGTTCATCATTTTTCTATAATCAAGTCTTTTGCACTGTATTCTGTTAATAATCTCCAGGGTTGTACAAGAAACAGTGTGGCACGGTGTGTGAAATCAAAAATGTCTATCAATAATCACAATGTAGCCATGGTTTCATTAATATCTAGCACATCTCATTGTGATCACGCATGCTCAGCCATGAACAGCTCTTTGCAACCATACAGACTGAAGCCCACCAGGCTCCTCTGTCCATGGGATTGTCCAGCAAGAACACTGCAGCGGGTTGCCATGCCCTCCTCCAGGGGATCTTCCCAACCCAGGGATCTAACCCATGTCTACTATGTCTCCTGCATTCAATCTGCAGATTGTTTACCACTTGAGCCATCAGAGAGGCCTCTCATTAGGGAAAATGTATTTAAATAATTACATTTTTTTTTCGGCATAAAATTTATCATTTTGACTATTTTTAAGTGTAAATTCACTACCATTAAGTATATTCAAATGTTGTATAACCATCACCACTATTCAGGGAACCAGAAAAGAAAACAAGGAAAAACCACTAAAGCAGAAAAGCTTCAGTTTTCAGAAATAGAAACTTGGTACCCATTGGACAATAACTCCTCACTTCTCTCTTCTCAGCCCCTGGTATCCTCATATTTTCTTGAAGGAATAATCTTTCTTCCCTATTTGCTCACCTACAAGAACAATAAAATATCCTCATACACAAGAACTGAAAAGTAAAATGTAGCTAAAATGCTCAAATACAGTTTGTAAGTTTGCATACACTGGCTATGGGAAACATGTAAAAGAACGTTTCCATACATAAAAACCTACTTTGATTGCCAACCAACAATTGTTCCAAAACCTTCCAGGGAAATAAAGGTAAATAACTAACTTCTCTATAGTGTCCTAAAAAGAGGTATGTATAAGCATACAACCAATTTCCAATGGAAACTGGAAATAAAAATTAGAACTTGGAAGTTATTTTAAGGACCAAGAAAATCAAATGCTAACAGTCAGAGGATAATACAACAGGTAAGTTGAACAATCTAGATAAAGCAAGTTAGTTTGGAAAAGTACATTTAGGAGCAAGGACCAAAAAAAGAAAAAGAACTCAAGATCTAAGTTCACAAGTGCAGGAAACTAAACAGTTGTAATTTTAGCCTAATATGTTCAGAGAGTATTCAGGANGGCAGGAGGAGAAGGGGACGACCGAGGATGAGATGGCTGGATGGCATCACGGACTCGATGGACATGAGTCTGAGTGAACTCCGGGAGATGGTGATGGACAGGGAGGCCTGGCGTGCTGCGATTCATGGGGTCACAAAGAGTCGGACACGACTGAGCGACTGAACTGAACTGAACTGATAAGCATACAACCAATTTCCAATGGAAATTGGAAATAAAAATTGGAACCTGGAAGTTTTTTTAAGGACCAAGAAAATCGAAATGCTAACAGTCAGAGGATAATACAACAGGTAAGTTGAACAATCTAGATAAAGCAAGTTAGTTTGGAAAGGTACATTTAGGAGCAAGGACCAAAAAAGAAAAAGAACTCAAGATCTAAGTTCACAAGTGCAGGAAACTAAACAGTTGTAATTTTAGCCTAATATGTTCAGAGAGTATTCAGGAAAGGAATGCTTTCTGGAACAAGCATAGATCACTCCAACTTATTTTAAACACTAAGGTGCAGTAATAATTGCTTTCTGTTAAATCTAACGGCTAAGTAATATAAGTAATTCAGTCTTATCAGGGTCATAAAAACATGTTCCATTTAAAATCCTACCATAGTCAGGGGCAGAAAAACTGTCCATCTTTTGAGTCTGACCAGGATATGTCCAGCTACTCCTTTCTGTGTGTGCATGTCTGACTCTTGGTGACTCCATGGACTATAGCCTGCCAGACTCCTCTGTCCATTTGATCTTCCTGGCAAAAATAGCAGAAGGGATTGTCATTTCCTCCTTCAAGGTATCTTCTCAACCCAGGGAGAGAAGACGCTGTGTCTCCAGCGTCTCCTGCATTGGCAGACATATTCTCTACTGCTAAGCCACAGGACTGGAAAAGGTCAGTTTTCATTCCAATCCCCAAAAAAAGCAATGCCAAAGGATGCTCAAACTACTGCACAATTGCATTCATCTCACACACTAGCAAAGTAATGCTCAAAAATTCTCCAAGCCAGGCTTTAACAGTTCGTGAACCAAGAAATTCCAGATGTTCAAGCTGGATTTAGAATAGACAAAGGAACCAGAGATCAAATGGCCAACATCCAATGGATCATCAAAAAAGCAAGAGAGTTCCAGAAAAACATCTGCTTCTGCTTTATCTGCTATGCCAAAGCCTTTGTGGATCACAATAAACAGTGGAAAATTCTTGAAGAGATGGGAATATCAGATGACCTGACCTGCCTCCTGATAAATCTGTATGCAGGTCAGGAAACAACAATTAGAACTGGACATGGAACTGGTTCCAAATTAAAAAAGGAGTACATCAAGGTCGTATATTGTCACCTTGTTTATTTCACTTTTATGCAGAGTACATCATGAGAAATGCTGGACTGGAAGAAGCACAAGCTGAAATCAAGATTGCCAGGAGAAATATCAATAACTTCAGATACACAGATGACACCACCCTTATGGCAGAAAGCAAAGAGGAATTAAAGAGACTCTTGATGAAAATGAAAGAGGAGAGTGAAAAGGTTAGCTTAAAACTCAACATTCAGAAAATGAAGATCATGGTATCCNGGAAAATTCTTCAAGAGATGGGAATACCAGACCATCTGACCTGCCTCCTGAGAAATCTGTATGCAGGTCAAGAAGAAACAGTTAGAACTGGACATGGAACAACAGACTGGTTCCCAATCAGGAAAGGAGCACATCAAGACTGTATATTGTAGCCCAGCTTATTTAACTTATATGCAGAATACATCATGAGAAATGCTGGACTGGATGAAGCACAAGCTGAAATCAAGATTGCTGTGAGAAATATCCATCACTTCGGATATGCAGATGACACCACACTTATGGCAGAAATCAAGGAAGAATTAAAAAGCTTCTTGATGAAAGTGAAGGAGAGTGAAAAAGTTGGCTTAAAACTCAACGTTTATAAAATGAAGATCATGGCATCTGGTCCCATCACTTCATGGCAAATAGATGGGGAAACAATGGAAACAGTGACAGACTTTTATTTTGGGGGGCTCAAAAATCACTGCAGATGATGACTGTAGCCATGAAATTAAAAGATGCTTGCTCCTTGGAAGAAAAGTTATGACCAACCTGGACAGCATATTAAAAAGCAGAGACATACTTTGCCAGCAAAGGTGCATCTAGTCAAAGCTATGGTTTTTCCAGTAGTCAGGTATGGATGTGAGAGTTGGACTATCAAGAAAGCTGAGTGCCGAAGAATTGATGCTTTTGAACTGTGGTGTCGGAGAAGACTCTTGAGAGTCCCTTGGGCTGCTAGGAGATCCAACCAGTCCATTCTAAAGGAAATCAGTCTTGAATATTCATTGGAAGGACTGATGCTGGAACTGAAACTCCAATACTTAGGCCACCTCATGTGAAGAGCTAACTCATTGGAAAAGCCCCCGGTGCTGGGAAAGATTGAAGGCAGGAGGAGAAAGGGATGACAGAGGATGAGATGGTTGGATGGCATCACAGACTCAATGGACATGAGTTTGAGGAAGCTCTGGGAGTTGGTGATGGACAGGGAGGCCTGGCGTGCTGCCATTCATGGGGTCGCAAAGGGTTGGACACAATTGAGTGACTGAACTGACTGAACAGATAGCATCAGGGGGAGGAAAGGGGACAAAGTGGTCTGGTAGGAGCTGGAGAGGAAAACAACACAAGCAGACCCATCAGCCAGGAAAAACACTCAAACCACCACAAAAACGGAAATCATTAAACGTTCATGGTAGAAATCAAAATCTTCTTTCTCTCTCCATAAGGTTTTATTTCCTAATCATCCTATTCTGTGAGCAGGAGACAATTACCAAAATGAATGAAGTAACGATTTTTCAGTTCAGTTCAGTTCAGTCGCTCAGTTGTGTCCAACTCTTTGCCTTTTTAACTGTCTTTGGAGATTGGCCTGGGGGCATATTTTGTTTCAGTCTTTGTGTCTGCTCCTGTTTCCCTGGACTCTGGGTGGATACTAAAACTCTACCTTTAGCAGAGGGAAGTCGGAAAGAACAGAAGCATCAAGTTCTTCCATCATTAAAATAGCTTCCAGGAGCTGTATGTCTGCCCAGCTGAATTTGTTGCCAACGAGAAAATCCTCTCCGTGGTCTTTCAAAATCTGCAGAAAGAAAAATAAAGAATATCAAATAAAACTAAAAACTATTTTGCCTGGCTAAACACTTAACAAAAGCATGGGGGTTTTTGTACAGATCAAATTTACTTAAGAATCTTTTTCTTGATAATCTCCAAGAATGCTCACAAGGATAGAATGAAACTAACACCTTTATGTGTGTGTTACTCACTCAGGCATGTCTGACTCTTTGGACCCCGTGGACTATAGCCTACCAGGCTCCTCTGTCCATGGAATTCTCTAGGCAAGAATACTGGAGCGGGTAGCCATTCCCCTCTCCAGGGAAGCTTTCTGACCCAGGAAGATTGCTGGATCGAACCCACATCTGTGAGAATCACATCTGTGAGAATCACACGACTGAGTGACTAACCCTTATACATTGCCGTAATCCACACAGTCTTCTTGGAAATTTGACAGTGATGATCAAGACAATTTGGGTGGTGAAGTGCTGGAGTGGAACTCCTGTTATGAGCCTAGAGCTGGTTAAGTAAAACTGTACCCACCAGCAGAAAAGACATAAAGGTCATAAATAACTAGAATCTGGCTGCTACACCACAGATAAGGTATCAGTGGGACACCAGAAGCTCAAACATGAGCCTTTTCACCATCCAGTGAAAAACGAATGTAAAAATTCCTCAGGTGCTGCTTTGAGTAGCAGATGTAAAAAACACAAGTTTATTCCACAAATAAGGAACAAAGGTAAATTTGTTGTTATTCAGTTGCTCGGTCATGTCCAGCTCTTGGTGACCCCATACACTGCAGCAAGCCAGGCTTCCCTGTCCTTCACCACCTCTTGGAGTTTGCTCAAACTCATATCCATTGAATCGATGATGCCATCCAACCATCCCATCCTCTGTCATCCCCTACTCCTCCTGCCCTCAATGTTTCCCAGCATCAGGGTCTTTTCCAGTGAGTCTGCTCTTTGCATCAGGTGGCCAAAGTATTGAAGCTTCAGCTTCAGCATCAGTCCTTCACAGCCCTTGGTTTATTCCAATTTTGTTTGGTTAGAGGTTTCATAATTTTACATCATTTATTTGGGAATCCTTATTAAAGTTTTGGTCCAAATGCAGTACAGCACCAACACAGCTTCTGCCTTTTAAGATTTCACTCTTTACTCTTATCAGCAATAGGGAATGTCACTGTCCCTGATCCCTGCAGCCTGGGAGGTAGACCAGGGGACTTGCTGCGCTGTGTACGCCCCTCCCCCAAATCTCGCCCTGCCCCCACCCCCACTGCCGCCTGGGCTCAGGGGGAGAACCCGGGGGCGGGGACTTGGGAGGGTCACGCTCTTAGATGTCAGCCCCGCTCTGCTCCCCTGGAGGATCTGAGCTCCCAGCTCTCGCAGACCCTCACGCTGGGCCTCACTGCCTCGGCCAAACTGGATCCCCGCAGCCTACCTTTTCAAACACGGGGAAGTACCGGGTTTTAGCTTTCTTCACGACTAAAGCCAGGCTCTCTTCTTTTTCCTCTGGGGGTTTGAACGCAGCCAGCGTCACCATCAGCATGAGGTCCAGGGTGCCATCGGCGTACATGTCGATCCTGACAAACAGCGGGAACTCTCAATCCAAGAGAAACCTTTGTGTGAGGGGTTTCCTGATCCACTACTTTTTTTGCCTGGAGAATCCCAGGGACTGGGCAGCCTGGTGGCTGCCGTCTATTGGGTCGCACAGAGTCGGACACGACTGAAGCGACTTAGCAGCAGCAGCAGCAGCAAATATGGAAAACTCAGCAGTGGCCACAGGACTGGAAAAGGTCAGTTTTCATTCCAATCCCAAAGAAAGGCAATGCCAAAGAATGCAGGCCCCTCAGGGTCACTGCCCGTCCTCAAGTGCGAGGTGGCTTCTTCTGGCCGCCCCTGACCTCGGACGCGGGGTGTCTCCTTCCGGCCGCCACTGGCCTTGGACACGGGGTAGCTCCACCCAGCCGCCACCCTGACTTCGGACACAGGGTGTCTTCTCCCAGCCCGACTGGCCTCGGACACGGGGTAGCTCCTCCCGGCTGCCACTGACCTCAGACACATGGTAGCTCCTCTCGGCCGTTCCTGCGCCGTCGCAGCCTGGCACTCTAGGCTGCTGCCCCCGACCTCAGACGTGGGGTAGCTCCTCTTGCAGCTGCCTGCGCTTAGTGCGCCGGCCCGGCTCTCGCAGCCGCCTTCACTTAGTGCTCTAATGAACCAGTTGTATTTGTCTGGATTAAAATAGAATCATTCATAGGACTTCCAGAATGGTGATATGAGGACCCTCTTCCCAGTAGAACAACTAGAAATGATTAAAACTAATTATAAAAACAGTGACTTGGAAATTGTTCTAAAGAAATAGAGAAGAAGTAAAACGTTTATTCCAGAAAATGCTCTCAGTTTTTTTTAAGAACAGCAGAGTCTGTGGTAACTGATCCCTAATCCACTTCTTCTGAGGCTTCCTAGGTGTCTCAGCGGGTAAAGAAGCCACCAGCACAGGAGATATAAGAGATGTGGGTTTGATCCCTCAGTCAGAAAGATCCCCTGGTTGAGGGCATAGCAATCCACTCCAGTATTCTTGCCTGGAGAATCCCATGGACAGAGGAGTCCATAGGGTCACAAAGAGTCGGACATGACTGAAGTGACCTAGCATGCATGCACGCACCATTTCCTGGCACCTCCTCAGCTCAGCATCATGGAAACTATTCCTGTTGGGTAGCAACTAAGAACACAGAGCCCCTCTCCATCTTGCTCTTAGTCTATATCTATGGAAACTTCCCTGGAGGAGCATCCTCTATCAATACTCATCCCTCCAGCACCTTGTCCAGAAACTCTATTCTAGCAAAGGGCAATTAAGGGACCTGGGGCTCCCTTTCTCCACCCAGAAAAGATAGAGGGTGGAAACGCAACACTAGTCCCCAGTCACTCTGTCCCACCTTGCTCATAGGGAGGATGTTTCAAGCTGAGACGGTGGAGATGCAAAGATCAGAACTTACCAACATTACCCAGCATTTCACTTGAATGACAGAATTATCCCCACCTCTAAACCCCTAATAGTGACACAGAGGTTTTACACAAGGATAGTAAAGCAAATCATAGGAAGGAATAACTCCATAGCTCCATGAACCCAATATACAGGGACCCTAATTGAATTAAATCAAACTGTGGAGCAATTTATGCCCCAGGGCATTGTTGAAAACAATAGGATCATCAACTGGCAATTAGTGGAGGTAACAGAGGGGTATTATCAATAGAGGCAAAAAACTTAACAGGGAGCACAGGGAAAGAGATCAAAGAAAGCCCTGAAGAAACCACTGCCTCCTTGAGAGACTGTGTGCCTACCTGAGACTGGGCACCTCCCTGTGAGGCCCCACATCAGAAAATATACAGATTTCACTAAAACTGTCTATTTCAACAAAAATGATGAGATGTACAGAAACAGCAAAGTATGGCCTATATATATAGAGAGAGACAGAGAGAACAACAACAACAAAAATAATGCAGGCAATAGATGTTGCCTTTGAGAAGACTCGATGATCATACATAGCAGACAAATCTTTGAAGGCTATTATAAAATATTCAAAGAACTGAAGGAAACCATGCCTAAAGAAGTGAAGGCAGACATGATGACAATGACTCAGCAAATAGACAATATCAAAAAAGAGATACATACTATACAAGAAAACCAAATAGAAATTCTGGAGATGAAAAGTAAAAAAAACTCAAAAAAAAAAAAAATTCACTAGAGAGGATCAACAGTAGGTTTAAGCAGATCTAAGAGAAAATCAGTGAACTTGAAGATAATTTCTATAAACTATGTAATATAAATACACAGAAGAAGAATGAAAAAAAATGGACAGAATCTCAGGGAACACAATATACCTAAACTTATGGAATGCAACTTATGAAGCAGTGCTTAGAGAGAAATTTATAGCACAAATACTTAAAAAGAATATATAAATCAATAATCTGACTTTTCACCTTAAGACACTTGAAAAAGATGGGGACACTAACTCTAAAGCAAACAGAAGAAAGCACATAGTAAAAATGAGAATGGAGATTAAAGAAACAGAGAATAGAAAAACAATAGAGAAAATCAATGGAACAAAATGGAGGAAAGACCACAAAATTGACAAATCTTTAGCTAGATTAACTGGGGAATAAAGATGAAAGACTCAGATGAGGGAGGGAACATCACTACTGACCTTACGGGAATAAGAGGGATGTTAAAAGGGGACTTTTCTGGTGATCTAGGGGTTAAGACTCCGTGCTTCCACTGCAAGGGGGAAGAGATTTGATCCCTGGTCAGAGAACTAATTTCCCACATGCCGCATAATGTGACCAAAAAAAAAAAAAAAACAGAACAAAACAAAAAGGATGCTAAAGGAATAATATATGCAACTGTATGTAAACAAATTAGATAATTTAGATGAAAGGAACAAATTCTTAGAAAGAAACTGACAAAAGAAGAAACAGATGTAAATAGACCTACAATAAGTAGAAATAATAAATTTGCTAATTTAAAACTTCCCACAAAGAAGAGCCCAACACCAGATGCATTCATTGTTAATTCTACAGAATATTAAATATGAATAAACATTAATTCTTCATAAATTCTTTCAAAAATAGCAGCTAATCATTTTTTACTCATTTTATGAGGTCATTGTTACCATTATATCAAAATGAGACAAATACAAGATGAGAAAAGCAGAGACCAGTATCTCTTATGAATGTAGATACAAAGATCTTAAATAAGATATAGCAAACTAATATAACAGTAATATATAAAGCGGACTATGCACCATAACCAAGTGGGATTTACTTCAGGAATGCAGAGTTGATTTATCATACAAAAATTATTTACAGAATTACACTATATCAATAAATTAAGAAGTGAAAAATATATAATTATCTCAGATGCAGAGAAGCATCTTCATGATAGAAACCTAATAAACTAGAAATTAAAAGAAACTCCTCAACCTGAAAGGAAATTTATATGAAAAAATACCCAGTCAGCATCATACTTAACAGTGAAAAACCAAATGCTTTTCCCCTACAAAATGAGAGAAGGATGTCCACTCTTGCCTCATCCATTTAATATTATTCTGGAGGTTCTAGCTAGGGCATTTAGACAAGAAAAATAAATAAAACCATTGACATTGGAAAAAAAGGATCAAAACTATTTCTATTTTCAAATGATATTATCTTATATGGAAATATATTAAAGTTAAAATCCACTAAAGTTTATTAGAATATTAGTGATAGTAAATGAGTTAATATATAATCAACATCAGATCAGAATATAAGATCAACATACAACAATCAATTGTATTTTTGTGTAATAAAAATGAACATTTCAAAAATAAAATTACTAAAATAATTCAATTTTCACTAAAATAAAAGACAATAGAATACTTGGGTTTAAAGTAAACATAAAAATTTTCTGTTAATTACTCTTTAATGATTCTATAGTATTTACAGAAAGTACATGTAAAAGTATACATGTTAAAATATATCAGATTTTGCAATCCTCAAATTTAAAAAATGCAGTATATTTCTTAAAGCAGCATTAGATAAGTCTTTAGTTAATTAAGTTATACCTTTAAATATATTGCCTCCAGATGGTAAATTAAGTCTGTTTTTATAACATTTTAATAAATTACTCACCTTGGAGTTCTAAGAGTATAGGCTTTAAGATTTCAGACTTAAACTGTCCCTTAAATTCTTTTACCAGGATTACTAATATACCCTAAAGAACTATTTATTTTCTAACTTGTTCATTTTCATTACTTAATATACTGTTGGGAATACTTTATCTTGGGCCATGTCTAGACATCCAGATGGTTTTGATAAATTCATTTGAAAAAGAGGCTGAGTTCAGGGAAATGGCTAATTATTTTTTTTAACTAAGCATATTTTTTTCTAAAGAATGCCACAAAATCATCTTGACTGAATTATCCACCTTTCAACTGATTATTTTGGCAGCGGGTCGATCAGAAACATCATTTTCTATGATGAGAGTTTAATATCTACCACAGAGATACTTAAGAGGGACTTTTATTCTTTGACAGGGTACAGGGTGGTAGAAAGGAGACTTTTTTAATGACTATCAGGTTAAATATTGCCAAGTAAAAATATGCCTATCATTTTCACAAGAAAAATCACATCTGAAATCTAAGCAGAATTTTACTTCCAAGGAAAATAGATGTTACTGAGGTGGCCAACTAAGATTTACTCTTTGAATTATATACTGAAAACTATCTTTAAATCAGGACAAATAATAGACATGTTGACCAAATGTGCAGCTTTCTCAGGCTGCAGAATGTAATGCTCTATTTGCTGCAGCCAAAAGAGAAAGATCAGAAAATGGCAAGACTCACTGAACACCTCTTGGCAGATATAGAAATGATTATCTCTTGTTTACTCTATCAGATATATCCTGGATTGAATACAGGAATGACACTCATTATTCACTCGTTACGATTCTAGAGCCCAAGATCATGACTGTGCCTTCATTCATTTATTTAACAAATGAGGAAATAAATATTTGTTAAGCATCTATCACATGGCAGTTCTAAAAGAGGTAACAGTGTAAATACAAGCTTTATATAATTCTCAGAGTAATTCTATGATAAAGAAATTCATGTCTGATGAAATTATATAATTTATCCAAAGCCCCACACTCTCGTAAGTGGAAAATTCAGGATGAAACAATTCCGTCAGACAGTAAGGATGTTGTTTTTCACCTTGCTGACTCATTTCTTTAAAGATATTCTTTTCATTTTAACTGCAACATATTTTATATATTTTAAAAAGGATGAAAATAGCTCAGCATTGAACAACCAGATTTAAGAGAAGTTAACACTTCACAGCATTTGCTTCAGGTTTTAAAGAAAAAGTGCTACAGACCCAGCTCCCACAATAACTCCATTTTCCTCCTTTCTGATTTTCTAGAAGTATCAACTAACCTGAAGATGCATCATATCATTTCCATCATTTCCATGCACGTCATGTTAGATAGTGCCTCATGAGAAGAGTTGACTCACTGGAAAAGACTCTGATGCTGGGAGGGATTGAGGGCAGGAGGAGAAGGGGACGACAGAGGATGAGATGGCTGGACGGCATCACGGACTCGATGGACGTGAGTCTGAGTGAATTCCGCGAGTTGGTGATGGACAGGGAGGCCTGGTGTGCTGCGATTCATGGGGTCGCAAAGAGTCGGACACGACTGAGCGACTGAACTGAACTGAACTGAACTGAACTGATGTATTTCTATGTGTTTAAACTAAGTAAAGTCGCTCCGTCGTGTCCGACTCTTTTTACCCCATGAACTGTAGCCTATCAGACTCTTCCGTCCATGGGATTTTCCAGGCAAGAGTACTGGAGTGGATTGCCATTTCCGTCTTCAGGGGATCTTCCCGACCCAGGAATCGAACCGGGTCTCCCGCGTTGCAGGCAGACACTTTACCGTCTGAGCCACCAGGGAAGCCCAAGAAGGCAGCGAGCAGCACATGGCCCAACGCGGGGACAGCGCACCCAACCCCCTCACCTCCCGCGGAGGAGGAGGGAAGTTCCGCCCCACGTGCTCTGTAGTCGCCACTGCGGGAGCTGGCAACTGCGCACTCAGGAGGGGCAGCTGCGGCGGTGGGGGGGGCGGGGGTCTGGTACCCCAAGGTAAACATTTATGTGTTTAAATGTACATAAATGATATCACTTTATGAATCTACAACTTCCTTTTTCATTTTACATATTTATCAGAAGTCTATTTTCGTATATGGATATATGATTTTATTTATTTAACCAAAAAGTTATATAAAATGCATTTTTAAATGTCCAAGTGCCTCTGTTTTTGATAATAATTTCTAATTTTATGATTTAGTTTGCTGAGGTTTCTTTGTGGCCAAATTACATTCATTTTTACAGAGGTTTCTTGTACTTGAAAATAATGTGCTGTCTTGTACTTGAAAATAATAATAATGGTTTTACACTCATTCTGTGTATAGCTATTATACCAAGTTGTAAACTGTTTTGTTTAAATCCTCTATATTGACACTAATTTTTGTTTGCTCAAGCAATTAATGTTTTAAAATTAGGTAGAATCACAAATCTTTCTGTAGTTCCATAGCTATAAATCTTTACCATTTTTGCTTCAGGTATATCAGTATGTGTTTTATGAAAATCATATCTTCCTTTTATTATATAACACCTACTTCTCCATAATAATGTATTTAATTTACAATCTATTTTGCTTGGTAACCATCTTTCTGAATGCTGTTATAGTATGTTATTTATAAACAAGCTGAATTGTGTAGTTTAAACAAACTGAGAATATCTATCTTTTATTTTGTGATTTCCTTTGTATTACCTGTAGTTTCTGGTGGTAGATATGTTGCTATCGTATTATTGTCTATTAACAATGCTTTTCCTTTTCTAATTACTTTTTCCACAATTCTATTAATATCAGATTGATGTGTCTTTAGTTCTATTTTTAAAGTTTTTTAAATATGCATATTTGACAAGCTCTAAACTAGATCAACAATTCTACACAGCTACTGAAAAATAAGGATACTTTTAATTACTTTACATCAATTGCAAAAAAATGTAATGTTTCCAGTCACTAATATGTAGAAGAAATTTTCCTATAGCTAATAATAAAGAAACTGCCATGTGATATGGTAAATTTTATTTATTTTTTTTTTCCATTTTACTTTATTTTACTTTACAGTACTCTATTGGTTTTGGCATACATTGACATGAATCTGCCACGGGTGTACACGAACTCCCAAACATGAACCCCCCTCCCACCTCCCACCCCACATCATCCCTCCGGATCATCCCCATACACCAGCCCCAAGAATCCGGCATCCTGCATTGAACATAGACTGGCGATTCATTTCTTACATGATAGTATACATATTTCAATGCTATTCTCCCAAATTATTCCACCCTCTCCCTCTCCCTCTCCCTCTCCCTCAGAGTCCAAAAGTCCGCTCTACACATCTGTGTCTCTTTTGTTGTCTTGCATACAGGGTCCTCATTACCATCTTTCTAAATTCCATATATATGTGTTAGTATACTGTATTGGTGTTTTCCTTTCTGGCTTGCTTCACTCTGTATAATCGGTTCCAGTTTCATCCATCTTATTAGAACTGATTCAAATGTATTCTTTTTAATGGCTGAGTAATACTCCATTGTGTATATGTACCACAGCTTTCTTATCCATTCATCTGTTGATGGACATCTAGGTTGTGCATGTTGGTTAATCATGGTTATTTAAGGCTTTCTACATTTGCTCTGACTGTATTATAGTATCAGTGTTTTTGGTTTTCAAAGTTTCAGGTGTATAAGAATCACCTGGAAGAGGTGGTTGTTAAAAATACTCATCCCACCCTCCAGATACTCTGATTCAGGGATGGAGTCTGAATTCTTTAAAGAGTACAACAGGTATCACTCTAGGTCTGCACAGCAACGGGATGGATGTGACAGCAAGAACCCACGTCCTGGGCCCAAATGTCAGCTTTGGCCCTTCAAGCCCTGTGACTTTAAGCAAATGACTTATCTGAGCTCCAGTTTCCTTTTCTCTAAAATAGCTGTAATATCCATAGAGCAGGATTGTGAAAAGATGAAACATCATAACATAAGTAAAACTGAATATTGTCAACAATCAAGGTTCAGTAAAATCAAATTTTTTTTCTTTCTGAGTGAACTGCCTGTATAAATGAGGCATTTAAAGATGTACTTTTTCACGGGGTCTTGAAGGAATGAGTAGCCTTTAAATTTTCATTAACACCTGTACATTAATGAGAATAAGGAATTTTACCCAGAATAGCAGTCAGATTTCACTAGTGCACTGGCAACAGCCACAGCCACAGCTTCCAATAATTGACCTAATGAGATGTGGGAACGTGGTGGCAGAGAGGCAGCACAGGCACCGTGGCAGCTTTCCAGGGAGCCAGTGTCCCTGACTTGTGGGGGTGATGGAGGACTTCAGACTCTTCTTTCACTTCTCTGAGCCTGTTTTCTGATCTGTAACAGAATCTGTCCTGCCCATTTTACTGAGGTTCTTTGGGCAAGATGGTACTTCAGAAATATTAGTACTATTTTTAGTGGAGAGACTATGAAACCTCCATTTGCAAAGACAGTTCTATATTTGTCCAAAACTGAATAAACATCTAAAGCTGAGCTCTATGTTGCTGTTTATGAAGGATGCAAACAGCCATTAGAAATGCTCCCTGTGTCTAGGAGCTGATGATCCTCTTCGGAAGAACTGAAGAAAGTCTTAGATCAAGAACACAGGAGAGGACCCTTGAGATTGTTTAGTTCAGTTTGTTCATATTACAGACAATGCACTGTGGAGGCCAGTTGGGCAAAGTGACTTGCTCGGACCCAGAGGGGACAGCTAAGCCGGCAGAAGGGGCCCTCCTGACTCCCAGTCCAGTGCTCTCTCTGGCTGCCCTGCTTACAGATGGCAGCAATCCCCAGGAGGCTGTCCTTAACAGCCTCACAGATCCAGGGAGGGGTGGAGGGTTCCCTAGGATTTCCTGCATTTCTAGGAAATCCCTGGCATTTCCTGCCAGATTGATCATGGAAGAGTTTATACAACAACATGCTTTTATTTACTCAGTGGATAGGTATTTAACCACTGTTATGTGACTGTCCTTATTTAGAGTAAAATGGGGCAGAAATGAAGAGGAAAGGGGAAGAGGCGCTTCAGAGGGATTCTAGATAATAAAGGTCCTGGATGAAAATTAGGGAAGGGCTAAGCAGGTTCCCTCTCCATGAGATTTCCTGGTACTCTGCAGTCAAGACAAGAAAGATTCTCTTACTGTATGGCCAGGGGACAGGATGAAGATAAATGAAAAGTCCTGTCCAAAGCGTGCAGTTTGTAAATGGCAGGCCAGCTGATGATTCGCTGAAAGTCTTTCTCAAAAAGTAATCTGTGGTAATTTCATGACTGCTTATCAACAGCAACAGGGACCCTGGGTTTCCTTAGATAAAGAAAATAACATTATGGCTGTGAGAAGCAGGACTGGGGAAGTATCAGTCTTCTCTCTTAGTGGGAGAAAATCAGGGAATTGTAGGGATTAAGAACTTCTTCCGAATGTAATCAAATTTGGATCTTTTCTATAGTTTTGATTCTACAGCTGTGACCTGGTAAAATGATCTCTGTTTATCTGCTAAAACCACTAAGAAAAAGTGAATATCAACCACGAGAACCAGGGAATATGTTAGATCTAATTCATCCGCCCTTTTGTTCCCTTTCCTCTGGCCCACTGGATCATTGTGAAGAACCCTTGAAGGCTTCTCTGGTGGGATGGGGATTATTGAACCAGTTGGCACTGGATCAACCCAGGCTGTCGCTGAGTCGAGGCCAGAGTCATAACCTACTTGGTATGTTTTTGAGGCTAAGGAGGCAGAGCCGATGACACCTTTAGCTCTATGCTGGGGGCACAGTGAACAGTCAGTGCTAGCAATCATGCTGTGTGCTTTTCTAACGGTTGTCATTCTAGAGTTCCGTGCTGAAACGAATATTTCTGGGAACATATTTTATTTTTCCCATAAGATAACGCTGAATAAATCTAGGCTCACCCTTCTGCAACTTCTCATATTGTTCTCTTGTTTCAAGAAATTCTTCTTCAAACTAAAAAAAAAGATACATTGTTATAAACCTAAGGTGAGAGAAAGAAAGAAATGCTTACAGTATAAAATTCCCAACAGCTTCCAGAATGAAAATTTTATAAAAAATAGTTTAAAAAATTAGCACTGGTTCAAGAATTTGTTACTGAGAGGATACCCTCCTTTAAGTGGATAAGTGTGTTTTCATCTCGTGCATAAACATACAAATTCATTTTCAAATAAAAATCACCTCGAACCAAAAAAAAAAAGAAAGAAAGAAAGAAAAGACCACAAAGTTATCAACTGCCATGTAGCTGAAAACTCTGACAGACCATGCATGTAAGAGTGGCTTAGGCTAACATGGGTCTGGCAGCTTTTCTTGGGTGTTGCCTGATTAAAGGATCCCCAAGCCCCCATTCATATTTTTCCTTGTCTGCATCTTAGCTCTGCCTTCTCTCCAAACTCTTGCCCTTTCCTCCAACTGCCCCCTGATTTCTCCTCTTCCCTTTCTTCTCTTTTTTCTTCTCTCTCTTCTGCATCCTCTTCCCTCCATATCAGGTCAAATTAGGCATTTCTTTTTGCTCACATATGCAGTGAAAGGGACCCAAAGATCATTACTCAGGTAGGGGTATCATCATTTACTGATGGAGTTTCCAGAGCTTTTGTGGGACAGAGTGACTTTTTGTACACCAGACCTTGAGATGGGAGTTAAGATAAGGGGAGTAAAACAAAATAAAGAAGATTCTAAGTCCGTGTTCTAGAGGAGGTGGCATTCAAATAGGGACAAGGGAGTCTACACCTGCATGAAACAGAACAATTCCAAAGCGCTTGTAAAAAATGTATGAAAAAGTCAGAGAGAGGGTTAAGAAAAAATACTGAAGTTAGGGAAAGATGCCTGCGGGGTAGGCCTTTAGGAGAAGGGTCAAGGGGTGGTGATCAAGCTGCAGCTGGGCCTGAGTTTCCAGTGGACAGCCATGGGTAGAACAGGACTGAAGGGCTGACCAGAGTTGGAAAGACCCCGGGAAATGAGCTGGTCTCAACTGAGAGAATGATTCAAATGTGAGTCTCCTCTCCCTCCTCAATTTGTGATCCTCCAAGATCTTTCCAGGCTCAGGAAGCTTCCAGAGCACCTCCCTAGGCTTCTCCCTTCCTACCCCTGTTTAAGCAGAGGACTATGAGCCCACCTTCACCTCAGGAAGGCAGTTGGAAAGGGAAAGAGTGGATACAGCTTGAAAGAAACCATCCTGACTTTTGAAAGGTGAAGAGGACCACTTCGGTCTCTCCCAGACTACCCCCCACCCTTCCATTTCCCAATCGGGAACCAACCTCCACACCAGCTGCAGCCAGGAGCCAGCGGATAGACTCCATCCTGCCTCGGCCGTGGAAGTACCAGAGCTTGGGTTTGTCTGCCATGACTGCTGGCTTGGGTTTTCTGAAGGGCAAAATAAGAAAATATGTTAAAAGAACAAACTAGCACAGACTATATGGTGTATCTCCCCTTAATTCCAAAATTGGTGAAACAAAACTATTATGACAAAAGCATTAAGAGACGCAAGGAAATAATTACGACAGACACAGATGGTGGTTATCTCTAGCGAGGAGGAATGGGAGCTGCGATTGGATAGGGGTGTGGGGGTTCTGGGATGCTAATAACGTTCTGTTTCTGAAACAGAATTAGTAATTAGCCTTTATAAGTAATCTTTAAACTGTATAGAAATACTTTTGCACTTTCCTTTGTGGATACTCTGTCTCACAATTTAAGAAATAGGAAAAGAACAAACAAACCAGTTAAGCCCCAAACTGCCCCGCATTACGTGCTAGCCAGGATCCCACTTAAAGCGGCTGCTTATGCTAACACAACTCTCAAGGAAATAAAAAATCAGAATAGTCAGTGGTCAGTTTATGATGAGAAACGTAACTGTTAATACCCACAATCGTATGAGAACAGAGTCACTTGGGTTCTCAAAGTCTTGCAGGTTTTTGAAGCCATTTCCGCTACAACCAGCCACTTCTCTGCATTGGATTTACAGTTTAACTCTTGGAGAAGTTTGATTCCTTTCCTGCTGTCTTGCCACTTCCTGGGCACTGCCTATGTTCAGTTGTCAAGATTCATTCCTTTTAAACTGCCTGGTTAGCTCTTGCATGAGCATTTTTAAGAGCTTCTTGAAAACCCACCACTGTATTGTCCTGGGAGACACAATGATTAAAAAGGTACCACAGTTCTGATTAGAGAAGCTATGCTTAGGTCCAGCAACTCACTACTAACAAACCTTGAAACGAATTGTACAATAAACCGAATGTGGAGAAAATATGAGAAGAGGAGACGGTGACTATGTCTTCTTCTTAACCTCTCTCCAACAAGATAACTCCTGAATCCTCTGATCTCCTGGCGCATCCCTTGTAGGATGATTAAGGACCAGATAGAAGCAGCCCCTCACACTCTTAGAAACCAAAAGGAGGAAGGTGCAGCCAAATACACACAGTTGGTTCCTGTGCCCGGGACATTCACATCCAGATGGCCAGCTTCGAGGTCCTGATCACGTGTCAGGAGGCAAATGAAACTGGCAACTGACAAATGGGTCCTGGCTCAGAGGACCCCCTCCAGGTCTGCAGGCATTCTGCTGCTGCTGCTGCTAAGTCGCTTCAGTCGTGTCCGACTCTGTGCGACCCCATAGACAGCAGCCCACCAGGCTCCTCTGTCCCTGGGATTCTCCAGGCAAGAACACTGGAGTGGGTTGCCATTTCCTTCTCCAATACATGAAAGTGAAAAGTGAAAGTGAAGTCGCTCAGTCATGTCCAACTCTTAGCGACCCCATGGACTGCAGCCTATGAGGCTCCTCTGTCCATGAGATTTCCCAGGCAAGAGTACTGGAGTGGGCAGCTTTCAGATAAAGATCAAGCAATACTGGTGAAGTCAAATGCCGGTGTCTCACTTGAGAAGCTCTGTCTCTCCTCTCTCTCTTGGGTGCACAGCACTCCCACCATTTGACCCCTCTCTACCTGCCCTGAGAAACAAGGATGAGGATGTAAGTCAAACTGGGGCTGCTCTGAGGTTGCTTCCTGTCATTCTGTCTCCCTGAAATGTTTGTTCCAAATTCTGTTTGAAATAAACCCAATGGGACAAAGGAAATCCTGGTAAATCTCTTCTAACAGTGATTCTATTCTGCTCCCCTAGTTAGCCAAAGTTGAAAGTTACCCTTTGATTTAGAAACCATGGATCTAAATACAGTCATCTCTGGTACCTTCCAGAAAGCTGTTTCTGAGCAGTGGGTGCTAAAGTGTAGGCTGAATAGTCTTTCTTCTGTCTGGTTATTCTCTTAGTGAGATGAAAACTCACAGCCCTGTACTGCTCATAGGAGATGGGCATTTCATGTGGCCACTGAGTGTCATGACTTGGAGGCTCCAGATTATGTATTAGTTCTTGTCAAGAGTCAGCCACCAGTGGTGCCAATGATATAGAACTCTTTCAGACAAAAGGATTGTAAGCAAAATGCCACTTTAAATGTATTAAGAATGAGACAGGCTTCTTGTTGGCATGGCAGTTGATATTTGAAGGGATGTAGAGATACGTGCTTTCGAGGTGGAATCAGTGAGAAGCTGCAAACTTCGGACAAGTGGAGAGCAGTCTGGCATCAGGAATGGAACGAGGGGAGAGTCACCGAGTGAGAGGGAGGCCTGGGCTCCGTTGAATACAGCCTCCTGGATTTGGGTAACAACCCCTCGGGCCTGTCCAAGAGAATGAACAGTGAGAAAGCTTGTGACTCACTGTAGGACTTTGTGGGGACTTCTGGGAACAGACCCCTTTTCTCCTGTCCTCTGTTGTCACTCCTTTCTGAAGTACCTAACTAATAGCATCTGATGGACATTCCCGAGTTGTTTTATAGATGCTAAAACCGCCACCAAATGGGAGAAACTAACTACTTGACGATCATGAGCACATAGGCCCCAGACCTATCAGAGCCTGAGGACTGATAATGTGATACCAGCCCCTGCCCTCACCTGGCTTTTAAAAATACTTTGCTGAAATCCATCAGATAGTTTGTGCTTTTTGAGCACTAGCTGTCCTGGACGCCTTGCTTGGTACCCTGCAACAAATGCTACTTTTTCCGTCACCACAACCCAACGTCGGTAGATTGGCAAGTGGACCCAAGTTTGGATCTGATTCTGTCCATGTACAGTCTGCTCTGTGTTAGACATGGGGTTGGATGCTCAAGCAAAAGTGATAAGTGAGTGTGACTACTCCCATCTTTCAAAGGCTGGGGGCTCTGCGCTTTAGAGTCATGAGTCCTCACTATTGTACAACCTTATTCCATCTCTCTAGGCCTCTGTCTCCTAATCCTTAAGATGGGGGTAGTGGTTGTACTCCCTGCCTCAGAGAGAGTTGTTGTGAAGGCCAAGGATTGAAAAAAATTAATAGATAAAATACATACCATAATGTCTCACCCATATCAACTAGAGTCTTCCATGCTTCTTTAATGAAATTACAGGTGGATATGGTATTTTCTTAGAATTTTTTATGCTAAGATTGGCTTGTTGTAGACATTATGTTGATCACAAATGCAACTGATACTTGTAAAAGAGAGCTAAAACTTTAGGAAATTTGACCAGATATTGCAATAGAAGATATTTAAAAAGTAAAAACTGGTGTGGTTCTTGCCTTCATTTGTGATTATGAGGGTAATTGGAGCACGTGCATGGTTTGCTGCTGTAAGGAAGTATATTTGGGAATTTTATGTGACCCTTTGTGCTCACAAGTTCCCTCCTCCGCCCAGTGACTTCTGCCCGACCCACAGACATTCTCAAGATGTGTAGGAGGTTAAAGGATGCATCACTCCCCTCCCCACCACTGCCTACAAGTCTTTCCTGGTGCCCAAGGGAACCCCCAAAGCCCAGGGTTACAATGAAGGAGAACTCATTTCAGATAAACAGGACCATAGCCTGCAAGCTTACCTTCCAGTCCAAAAGAAGGAAACTTTTTTTCTAGTTGTTAGTAATCAGCCACCACTTCTTGTAAAAATCCCAGCAAGTGTTCATGTGCCCCACGGATGGCTGCCTCTAGCCAACCAGCCGCTCTTCCTCACCTCTAAGCCCACGCTCCACAACGTTCCGAACTGGTCTCTCAGGTGAATGATGGAGTCTCAACAGGACTCTGATCCCCACCCAACTGGTCCCAGGAGGAGCTATTCCTTCTAGAAAGCAGAGACAGACAAGGGGCCCAGTACATCTTATAATCTCACACCATAGCCCAGGATAAACTGTTCCCCTGGATTCAACACCACAATATATTAAACTCCTGGTAGGCAGGAGTCGTGGCATAGTTCTTCCATCTCCTGCAGAACCAACCTGGCACTATCCTAGACACATGGCAGCTGTTACCTCAATGAGGCACATACAGAGACCAGTTTTTTCATTTGCTAAGATTTCTGTGTTTGATCTTTCATTCTTTCAACATTAAATGTTTATGGATCTCCTTCTATGGCTATAGTCTTAGGTTGCACACTCCAGTCATACAATAAATAAGATGTAGCTTCTGCCATTGAAAACCTTCTATCTAGTGATGGAAATATCCAGACCATGAAGAGGTAAGTCAGAATAAGTGTTTAAGAAAAGCATAATATAGTATTACAGGAATAGAGCCTTACAGATTAGGTATATGTTTGGTTCCTTGAGCCCCACCTCTCCCTGCTCCCAAGGCACTATAGATTAATGGCCTAAACCAACTTCTTTAGTCCTTTATCCTTAACCTCTAATTAATTTCAATGAAGATTAATTTCAAACCACAACTTGGTAACACAGAAGCCCAAGTTTACACTTCAGAAAGTAAACCCCATTCTCATTGTTGGAAAAAAGTACATTGTCAAAGCTTGAAAGAACAGGTGTGATGGAAATATTCATCCTGCTTGTGGGAAACAAAGAAGCCAAGAACAAAAGAATTCTTTCTGGATTTCATCCCAAATGCAAACAGCTCTGAGAACTCTGCTTGCTGGAAGAACGAGGGCCTGAGGGGTCACGCAGAGCATAAATTCACTCGCATCTCTTCAAGCCTGCTTTTTATGTCGACCTTGACGGACAGGTGTGTCCTGAATTAAACACACCTTGTGCGTGACTCGTTTTACAAAAATGGTTTTATTTATTTATTTATCTTGGCTGTGCTGAGTCTTTGTTGCTATGAGAGCTTTTCTCCAGCTGCAGGGAGTGGGGGCTCCTCTCGAGTTGTGGTGTGAAGGCTTCTCACTGTGGCGGCATCTCTTGCTGAGGAGCACAGACTTTAGCGCATGTGGGCTTCAGCAGCTGCAGCACGTGGGCTCCATAGTTGCAGCACACGGGCTTAGTTGCTCCGTGGAGGGCTTAGTTGCTCCGCGGCACGTGGGATCTTCCTGGATCAGGGATCGAATCCACGTCTCCTGCATTGGCAGGCGGATTCTTTACCGCTGAGCCACCAGGGTAGCCCTTCCTACCTGACTCTTTTGACATTAGGAATTGAGACTAATCTCTCAGGGGTGTTGAACTTCTCCTGTGTGTGGCTTTGCCTGAGGTGAGCAGGGTTATGCATATCCCACTTAGAGCTCCAGCTGCCCAAGGCCAGGTGGGCAGAAAGCAGCCATGATGGTATGACAGCCTTTGGATATTCAGTGTGGTCTTTCAGTAACAAATATGCCCTAAATTTCTTTTTCTTTTTGTGACCGTAAATTAAGCAATGACTTATGTGATTTAAAAAAACAGAAAGCAAAACCCACAAATTTTTTAAAATTGCACTTACCAGTATTTAAAACTTTGGTTTTCGAAAAGTATTTTTTAACAAAAAAAAAGGCAAATCGAATATTGCGAAAATTTATTTACAAAGCATACCTGATTAAGGAACTCATCCAGAGTATATAAACAACACTTATACCTCAATAATAAAAACAAAAACCAACACTTAAAACAAAAAAGAAAAGAAAAGAAAAGAAAAAAAACCCAATGGGCAAAAATTTGAGCAGATAAAACTAAAATTAAAAAATTTTTTTTAAGAAAATGTGGAAGAACATGTATCTGAGTCAGGCCCTGGATACCAGGAAAAGCAACGACTTATGTCTAGATTTCAGCTCCTCTTCTCACCTGAGTAAGTTTTAAAAACTCTCTCAGCTACAGTTTCATTATAGTCCCTAAATCATTTGGTTAGTGGTAGAAATGTGATAGTGTACAAACTGCCAAACATAGTAAGGACTCAAAAAATGGCACATGCGCCGCCCCCCCCCCCCATCTATATCTCCAGACTGTAGCAACAGTCACATGTGAGGGGAAAAAAAATCAGTGGAAGTGGAAGGCATTCTTTGGAGGTGTATTTGTTGTTTTCTGCCTTGCTTCTTTGTCTGTGTGGCATGTGGGCCCTTAGTTCCATGACTAGGGACTGAACCATGCCCTCTGCTGTGGAAGCACCGAGGCCTACACCTTGGGCCACCAGGGAAGGTCCTACAAGTGTGATTTTGGACCAGCAGCATCAGCTTTGTCTAGAAACTTATTAGAAATGCAGAATCTCATTTCCTGGGCCGATCTACTGAATCAGAGGCTGCATTTTTCACAAGAACCCCCCCAGGAGATTCATTTGTACACAGGCAGACCCCGGAGAAATTGCAGATTTGGTTCCAGACCACAGCAATAAAGTGAATATTGGAATAAAGTGAGTCACATTTTTTTTTTTTTTGGTTTCCTAGTGCATATAAAAGTTATGCTCATACTATACTGTATTTTTTAACTGTGCCATTATGTCTAAAAAAATGTACATAGCTTAATTAGAAAATACTTTATTGCTAAAAAATGCTTGCCATCACCTGAACTTTCAGCAAGTTATAATCTTCTTGCAATAGTAACATCAAAGATCACTTATCACCATAACAAGTTAATAATAATGAAAAAATTTGAAATATCACAATATTTACCAAAATGTGACACAGAGACACAAAGTGAACAAATGCTAATTGGAAACATGATGCTGACAAACTTGCTTGAAGCAGGGTTTCACAAAAATTTGTGAAAAAAAAGTAAAAGAAACAGTGCAATATCTGCAGAGCACAATAAAAACGAGATGGACCTGTACTAAAATTAAGCTTGAGAAGCCAGATGTAGAGTGAAAGCCCAACTAAACTACACCTGGGGCTCAGGGTATGGCCCCAGGTTCTTCAGGGTTTGCTGAACAGGCACGAAATGCAGAATCTGATGTTTAAAAAGCAGGCACAGCAAATGGTGATGTCCAGGAGGGTGTGGGGCCAGAACAGAGAAAGAGAAGGGGAGAGGGAATCAGGCAGAATTCTAAGTCCATTTCCTATGTTGAATCATTACAATGACCCCCTTAAAGAGAGGAATTCCTAGGATGCAAGGCCTCCTCCAATCTCCAAGATTAACCAAGTATCAGGTGTGTAGATTCAAGCCTTGGGCAGATCTGGAAAAACAGATGTCAGTTTCTTCAACTGTAAAATGAGGAGTTGGTTCAGAGTTCAATCATCTTCCTTTTCTCAGTCTTTCTGATCTTACTTCTTTCCCCCTATATTCATTTGCCCTGTGCTCCTATCTGCTGAACATACATGTTGGGAAATCAGCCAGTCTTTTGGGGGCGGTGGGTGTGAAATTCTGCTGACAATGTTAACAGTTGTTCTGGATAATTTAGGCATATCAACGCACATTTTCCTTGATTTCGGTTAGGCAAAAAGCAGGCTTTTATTGAATTTTCAAGATAATGAAAGTTTTGAGAGATTAACTTAAGAAGTTGCCAGTTTTAGCAGATGTTTTGGGACAGAATACAAGAGGTGAATTTTAAACCTATTATCACTAGAAATATCCTTGACATTTATTCTGCCTCTCCAGTGGATCAGAACCGTCTGCCTTCATGACAAAGCAGGGCAGCGCGTGGGATCTTCGTTTCCCAGCCAGGGATCGAACCTGTGCCCCCTATACTGGGAGCACAGTCTTGAACACTGGACCCCCAGGGAAGTCCCTGGACCTGACACCTTAATTAGTTGGATTNAGTGGATCAGAACCGTCTGCCTTCATGACAAAGCAGGGCAGCGCGTGGGATCTTCGTTTCCCAGCCAGGGATCGAACCTGTGCCCCCTATACTGGGAGCACAGTCTTGAACACTGGACCCCCAGGGAAGTCCCTGGACCTGACACCTTAATTAGTTGGATTTGACGTGCTATCAGAGGGAAAGTCTTCTACATGCAGCCCCAACCCCCGCCCCACCCTCACCAAAAGAGCTGTGCTAGTGTATACATGTGGAGAAGGCGATGGCACCTGACTCCAGTACTGTTGCCTGGAATAGCCCATGGACGGAGAAGCCTGGTGGGTGCAGTCAATGGGGTCGCTAAGAGTCGGACACGGCTGAGCGACTTCACTTTCACTTTTCACTTTCATGCATTGGAGAAGGAAATGGCAACCCACTCCAGTGTTCTTGCCTGGAGAATCCCAGGGACCGGGGAGCCTGGTGGGCTGCCGTCTATGGGGTCGCAGAGTTGGACACGACTGAAGCGACTTAGCAGCAGCAGCAGCAGCAGCAGCAGCAGCAACAGTGTTTACATGACATTTTAAAGACACAAATAGCTGAACCTTATTCCTGGGTGGGGCGGGAGTGGGGATTACTTATAGGATGATGAGGGAGGTAATTTTGTTTCAAGTTCACATGCTAAGCATCTTCTATATTTCAGTTATAGAAATGAAATTTCCTTTGCATTGAAGTCTAACAGATTGACTCATGTTGACTTCTTCCCGCAAGGCTAATGAACTTACTTAAATGAAAAGTGTAGCTGAGCGAGGAGACTCATCCCAGGCTCCTTGGAGGATAAACAAAGTGAACCACAACATGGCCCACTGCTGTTAAAAACTGGGGCAAATTCTAGAAAAACCTGTGTCAGGGTTTGACTTAGAGACTCCTGCTTTCAACTTGGTGCCATCCCCTGGGGAGGCAAGACCCCAGGGGAAAACTCTAGTGTCAGATCATTTGAACTGAATCTTCCAAGCATACAAGGGGTGCAGGAGGTTGAGTTTACCTGTTAGGCACCCAGCACAAAGCGGGTGATTTCTGTGTTCTTTCCAGCTGTGTTCAAAACGATGCAATTTGGACAAGGAGGAGAAAATGTAATGGCTCAAAAATTAATAAATGCTTAAGTTCCACCGAGGGCGTTTTGTCTACCAATCAACTGAAATATCACTTGACTCTTACATACTTATTTTTGAAATTACACTTAATATGTAACACAGTTTTAATGGCCTTTGAATGTCTGACATTATTTACATTTCATGCACCGAAATGATAGTCTTCAAAGGCCTTGTTTAGATGTACATTTGCTATTTCATTTTCATTTGTGTATCTACTCTGCAGAAAAAAATACCCATTCCTTTTGTTTGATATAAGCAAGTTTAGAAATAGTCATTTCTGTAGAGCAGAGAATGGAACAGCTTTTAAATCAACTATACTTCAACAAAAATAAAAGGAAATAATAGTCATTAAGTTAACCATAAAATTAAAAAAAATTTCTGACTACAAGTGACAAATTTGGTTACAAAATAAACTAGCCAACCAAGCCTAAAAAGAACAGATAAGAACTTCACCACTAACCTTCTCTCTTCCTGGCTCTCCTCTCTGGGGTGCTTCAGGGGGATTAAGTGAGGGTTTATAACCCTTTCCTTTGTAATTGAAAGCTCTGCCCCCTCAAGGGATTGGCCAATGAGCATTCCGTTTGTACATACCTCTAGGGCTTCACTTTACATCCGTTGATTGGATGTTTGATCAAGTTACTCAGGTAAGTAGAAAGAAAGATTCCACTGGCTCATTCAACAAATATTTACTGAGTACCACTCTGTGCCGGGTACTGTTTTAGTCCCAGCGTCTACAATGTTATGCACGTCAGACTCAATTCCTGCACTGGTGGTAGTGCTTACATTCTTGTTGGGGAAGACAGGCTGTATGAATATATAAGCAAATAAATGCGAGGTGTTCAGAATAATAAAGCCAATAATGTATCAGATGATTATAGCTTATGGATAAAAGAAATCTATGACAACAGTGTTATAAGGGGTAGGACGGAGGAATTATAAGCAGTTATAAGGTACCCGAGAAATCTGTACGCAGGTCAAGAAGCAACAGTTAGAACTGGACATGGAACAACAGACTGGTTCCAAATTGGGAGAGGAGTACGTCAAGGCTGTATATTGTCAACCTGCTTATTTAAATTTATGTGCAGAATACATCATGTGAAATCCCAGGCTGGATGAAGCACAAGCTGGAATCAAGATTTCCAGGAGAGAAATCAATAACCTCAAATATGCAGATGACTCTACCGTTATGGCAGAAAGTGAAGAACTAAAGAGACTCTTGATGAAAGTGAAATAGGAGAGTGAAAAAGTGGGCTTAAAGGTCGACATTCAGAAAACGAAGATCATGGCATCTGGTCCCATCACTTCATGGCAAATAGATGGAGAAACAGTGGAAACAGTGACAGACTTGATTTTTTTGGGCTCCAAAATCACTGGAGATGGTGACTGCAGCCACAAAATTTAAAGACACTTACTCCTTGGAAGAAAAGTTATGACCAACCTAGATAGCATATTAAAAACCAAAGACATTACTTTGCCAACAAAGGTCCGTCTCGTTAAGGCTAAGGTTTTTCCAGTGGTCATATAGTTGGACTGTAAAGAAAGCTGAGTGCCAAAGAATTGATGCTTTTAAACTGTGGCTTTGGAAAAGACTCTTAAGAGTCCCTTGGACTGCAAGGAGATCCAACCAGTCCATCCTAAGGGAAATCAGTCCTGAATATTCATTGGAAGGATTGATGCTGAAGCTGAAACTCCAATACTTTGACCACCTGATTCGAAGAACTGACTCATTGGAAAAGACCCTGATGCTGGGAAAGATTGAAGGCTGGAGAAGGGGACGACAGAGGATGAGATGGTTGGATGGCACCACTGACGCGATGGACATGAGTTTGAATTGGCTTCAGGAGTTGGTGATGGACAGGGAGGCCTGGCGTGCTGCAGTCCATGGGGTCTCAAAGAGTCGGACACGACTGAGCAACTGAACTGAACTGATAAGGTACCTGCATCACCTGTGAAGTGATATAGTGTTGTTGGAAGCGGCCTTAGTGTTGTTGTATATGAATATTACAAACTTCAGAACAACTACTAAAACCAGAAAAATACAAACTATAATTGACATGCTAAGAAAAGAGAAAAAATAGAATTGTATAACATGCTCAACTAAAACAGAGAGGGCAGAAAAAGAGTATAAGACAAAGCAAAAACAGTGGGGGACGAAGAACCAAGGCAACAAATAGAAAAGAGTCACACAAAGAAGGAAAGAGTAGAGATTAATGCAAGCACATCAATACTCAGTTTAAATGTGGATTGTCATGGTCTATGCACAAGATGGAAAAGAATCTCCAGACACGAGGCAGAATGCAAGGAGTATAGCGTTTGTTAAAGCAGGAGACACTGTTAGAACAGCGGGCTGGCTCAAGGAAGAGCTGACTCCTTTCATGGCTAGCAGCCAGTTTTTATAGTCTCAAGACAAAGAGAATTCCTGCTGGAAGGGTGGCATTAGGTGATTAGTTAGGGTGCTATAGGATGGGAAATAGGGTGAGTATTTTTCCCTAATATGGGGTCAGGGAGCTGGCCAATTTAGATCACGGAGGCTCATGGCAATGGTTACTATGGGACTTGGTCAGTTTGGAGATGACCTTGGTGCAGGGCTCCACCTCTGGCCTGCATATAAGACTTTACACCTGTGACCGTGTTACAGAGTTTTATATGAATGTTGTAAACATTCATGAGTGGATTTTAAAACAAGACCCTATTTTTGGTTTTCCACAAGAAACCCACTTTAAAGACACAGATTGATTAAACAGAGAAATTGATGGTGGGTGTCAAGTGCTTTGAAGAAGATGAAATAGGTTGATGAGAAAGAAACATGGGGTGTGGGGTCGGGCCACAGAGTTCATGATCAGAAGATTCCCTTAGTGGGAACGTTGAAGCTGATGGAACAAGGATCCCGCCACGGAATCTTCTGGGCAGACAATTTGGGTTAAAGGAATAAAATGCACATACACCAAAGCGGGAACACCAGCAGGTACGAGAGCCTGGGCTGGTGGCCACTTGCTGCAGACCCTGCCCCTGGAATTCACCCTCTGCTGTTCCGTCCACGGGCCCTTCCATACCCGCCCTCCTCAGGGACCCAGGCAGGAGTGTCTCGTGTTCCTTTGGACACCCAGTCTACCAAAGCCCCTCTAAGCAGCTTATGTTGGGTCCTGGGCTCATTAGGTGCTGCGCCTCCTTCTCTGACAGACGCCAGAACCCCACACCGTTCAGCTCCTCCTTTTGTCCCAGAGGACACTGGAGCCCCCACAACTGCCCCGTTTACCCGCAGGGTGCCCTTCCACCCCATTGGCCCAGCTGCTGTGGGGTCTAGCCTGTGGGTCTCATGGGTCCCCTCTGCCCTGTCTCCCTGCCTCACACGGCTGGTGCCTTCCTGAACACAGCATGCTGACATCTTTGAGGACAATCATCCGCTGCCTGACCTCCTGGCTCTTTTACCAGAGTCTGGTGGCTCATGAAGCTGGGTCAGTGGAGGCTGTTGAGACTAAAAGGTCTGGAACCCCCAAAAAAGGTTGTGACAAGGCCAGGAAACTGCACCTGTGCAGGATGGGGGAGGGGGAGCTTCCCTCCAACATGGGAAGTGAACTGAATGATTTAAGGTCATGTAACCCTGAGCAGAGCAATGTGGGAACCTGTCTTCACTGGAGGCAGCTTGGCCTTCATCTTTATTTTCGCTAATCCTCCAGTTCAGCGCTTCCTCACTGGTTGTCTTCTCCAAGAGCCAGCCTTGAGGGCCCCCTTGTGTCTGAGAGAATTAAAACCCCCAAAGCACTGTTTGCACAATGGCTTCTGGTCTGCTCGAATAATATTATCAGGCAATGGCCCTGGGTATTGAAATCCCAGCCAGTTATGTAACAGCTGCCATTTCCTGCTGTCCTACACAACTCAACGACAGAGATTCCTGGTTGTTACCAGGTAAGTGTCTGCTCCCATGTGTAAATTAATCTCCAGGTGAGGGTAAAGTGTTTGCCCTCACTGAAGCGTTGGAAGGGAGCAATCCAAGATTGCCCTTGCTCTGACACCACCTGCAGGTTCACGGAGCTGGTGGTTTAATTGTTCAGTCCTGTCTGACTCTTGTGACCCCATGGACTGTAGCCCACCAGGCTCCTCTGTCCACGGAATTCTCCAGGCAAGAACACTGGAGTGGGTTGCATTTCCTACTCCAGGGGGTCTTCCCCACCCAGGGATCACACCCAGGTATCTTACTTCTCCTGCACTGGCAGGTGGGTTCTTTACCACTAGCGCCACCTGNCCATGGACTGTAGCCCACCAGGCTCCTCTGTCCACGGAATTCTCCAGGCAAGAACACTGGAGTGGGTTGCATTTCCTACTCCAGGGGGTCTTCCCCACCCAGGGATCACACCCAGGTATCTTACTTCTCCTGCACTGGCAGGTGGGTTCTTTACCACTAGCGCCACCTGGGAAGCCCAGAGTGTCCCCCAGATGGTGTCATGCCCGAACAGTCTGCTGGAAAGACTCACAGAACTCACAGAAAACGGTCATACTCACAGCAACGGTTTACTACGGAAAGGACACAGATGAAAATCGGTCAAGGGAAGAGATGCACAGGACTGAGTCCAGGAGGGTTCCAGGCTCGGAGTGTCCAGATGTCCTCATTCAGCAGAACCGGAAGTCCAGGGTTTTATTGGAGCTCCATCACGTGGGCACGATTGATCACCCACATGGCTGATCTGTCTCCAGCCCCCTCCAGAGTGGGGCTGACACCACATGACCCAGAGCCCCGCCCTACATCCCATGGTTGCTGTGGCTCAAAGCCTATGCCTGAAACGATATAGCCGTTGTTATCTACCTGGCCCAGGGCCTCTGGCAAACAAAGATACTCCTATCAGGCACGTCTCCGAATACTAAATGGTAAGAGAGATTCCGAGGCTTAGTGATCAGCTTCCGGAAGCCAAGGCCAGACCTGTATGTGGGGAAGGTGATTCTTTCCGCACCCCCATCCCCACACCCATTCAGTTTCTTCTTTTTGTTCCTTTGCTCCCAGGAGGCTGGTGGGAGCATTAGCCTGGACACCAGTGCTGCCCAGGCCTGCCCGGTGATGCACGTGCCAACAGCCCTTGCTCCTTCAGCAGTCCTAAGTATCCAGTGAGGACTGAGTGTTCAAATTGTGAAAATGTGAAGGCAGAAAACCATCTCCACATCTCTGTCGGATTTTCCGCTGATAAAACTCCAAGGGGCTTGCACTGATTGTGACAGGCATGAAGGGTCACCTCGGGACTGTTTTTTGACATCTGGGCAGAAATCCCTCTTGCAGTAAGAAAGGAGTGTGTTTTCTTTATGAGACACGGATCAAATACTTGCCTTTCTCCAGTTTTTAAAGTCCCAAGTATTAGCTACTCTCGAGTGGCAATTTTTTCTTTCCTAAAATCACTTCTGCTATTGATGGATCTATCTTGCCTACTGCGTGGTGACTTTTTTCTAAAGCAGGGCTCTGTTTCAGGGTTCTGCCTTCTGGCACCCTGCCTGGCACATAATAGGAGCTCAACGAATATTTAAGACGCAAGTCAACACATGTTTAAAACAGTACTAATCAGTCATACTTTTAGTTCTGAAGTGCAGAAAAACTAGAAGCCTCTAAATAACCATTTGGGTAATAACAGGATAAAAGTTATATATATTCATATTTTCTTACACCTATATCAAACATAACTGGAAGGATATACAAATGATAATGATGTTTACCTGCAGGGAGCAGAACTGAAAAGAACTGGGAGGCAGGGCTGGAAACACTTCCAACAATATAAGTGTATTTATTTTTGGCCATTCTGGGTCTTTGTTGCTGCGCATAGGATTTCTCCAGCTGCAGCGGGCAGGGGCTACTCTCTAGTTGGGGTGTGTAAGATTCTCGCTGAGGTGGCTTCTCTTGTTGTGGAGCATGGCTCTAGAGCACGCAGGCTTCAGTAGTCGTGGTGAGCGGGCTTAGCTGCCCCATGGCATGTGGGATTTTAGGTCCGGGACCAGGGATCAAACCTGTGCCTTCATTGGTAGGCAGATTCTTCACCACTAGGCCACCAGGGAAGTTCTTGTATAGCCTTTTGTATATTTTTGATTTTTGAACCATGTGAATGCATTATATATTCCAAATAATTTAACTTAAAAATTCTAGCAGCAGGGCAATGATTTGTAAATTCTTTATTTTAGTGACTATCAAAGGCATTCATCACTACCACGGATCTATTATAGCTCAGAGGAGAGTTACTCGCTATCTAGTAAAAATTCCATTGTTATTAGACACTAAAAACAGGAAGAGACTGGAGGGGGTTGAGAATGGGAGAGGACAAAAGCTCAGGGGACAGACGAGACAAGGTCCTACCCATCCTTGTACCAGGAAATGAACAGACAGAGCAGATCTAACTTAAAGGCTGACCTCTCCAAAAATTTTTCAGAAGAGGTCCTGTAACACTCACTCACTGGACAGAAAAAACAGGTGGATGTTTCTCAAAGAGACATCAGGACATGAAAGACCAACTTAGGAACAATATACACAGCACCACGACAGAGCTGGATCACGGCAGCCTGGCTCCAGTTAAGACGCTACTGTGGACACAGCAGTCTCCGGGGGCAGTGCTCACTCACAGCTGTACTGCTGTCCTATGGCATGAAGATGTTGTACACGGTTCTCACGTAGATGTCATCGGGGGGAGGCTTCTTCTTGCTGCCAGGCTCAAGGAACTTCTTAATTGTAGGGATATTACTGATTTTCACTGTGTACTCCTGAAAAGAGAAAATGCAAAAGTTCAAGGCTAAAAGCAAAGGTGTTTGTTTCTATGAAAATTGAACTTCAACTTGAAAGTTGCTCAGTTGTGTCTGACTCTTTGCGACCCCATGGACTATACAGTCCATGGAATTCTCCAGGTCAGAATACTGGAGTGGGTAGCTGTTCCCTTCTCCAGGGGATCTTCCCAACCCAGG
Organism: Oreotragus oreotragus; assembly: GCA_006410675.1. Taxonomy (NCBI): domain Eukaryota; kingdom Metazoa; phylum Chordata; class Mammalia; order Artiodactyla; family Bovidae; genus Oreotragus; species Oreotragus oreotragus. The sequence continues at coordinate 13,638 of SJYX01017671.1, read as the reverse complement.
TATCAAACCCAGGTCTCCTGCACTATAGGTGAATTCTTTACCGGCTGAGTCATTCTATGAAAATACGGTGCTGCAAAATGGCCCATCAAAATGTCTGCAATAAATATTTGTTACAGGCATCCAAACAGAGCCATAATCCAACATCTATTGAGGGGCTGATCTGTTGGCATGATTATTTACAATTTCTGCCACAGTGGTTGGGATCTAAACCAGGCTTTATGCAAATCCACACCACGATGTCAACTCTTTTCAGAGACAGCAAAATAAAAAAAGATACTTAGAATGGGATTATACTTCTTAAAGAAGAAAAGAAGAAGGACAAAAAAAGACATGAGAAGTGCCTCATATGTGTTGCTCTAAGAAAAAAGTTTAAATAAAAATACTTTTAAAATTCATCAGACAGTACAAGTTACATTTTAAGATTCAGCTTCCTTGGACATTTTTACTCCTATTAACAAATGAATTCTCTTTCCAGCTATGTGTGGAAGATGGCCAGTTGCATTTTTGTAGCCTAGGGTTCAGACACCAGATATTCATGGAAACTGCAATGGAAGAAAAAAAATCTCAGTTTTCATTCATAGAGTCAAATGTTAACAATTTTCAGTAATTGAGAGGAAAACTCCATTTGATCTGGTAAAAATTCTAAATTATATGGGAACTGAACATCCATTGTCTATAATTATTCTAATAAAATCTTTCAAAATAAAGAGGTCATTTATTTTAAAAACTACTATTTACCAAATGTCTCCTGTGTACAAAGCACAGTCTTCATTAAGCATGTTTACAGAAGTATTCACACATGTCACTAATATTAACAAAAATTCTAGGATGGAATTTGTTCCAAGAGTATAGTCATTCTGCAAAATCGAGAGACAACTTATTTCACGTGTAAGAAACTGCTCAGCTCTAAGGGCCTGGGAACCAGAAAACCAATTTCAAGTCTGTACTTTCGCTTCATTTTAGTAACTAGAATCTAGCTTCTCTGATGGCTCGGTGGTAAAGAACCTGCCTGCCAGTGCAAGAGAAGCAGGTTTGATCCCTGGAGCTGGAAGATCCCCTGGAGAAGGAAAGGATATGGCAACCCACTCCAGTACTCTTGCCTGGGAAATCCCATGGACAGAGAAACCAATTTTAGTAACTAGAATCTAGCTTCTCTGATGGCTCGGTGGTAAAGAACCTGCCTGCCAGTGCAAGAGAAGCAGGTTTGATCCCTGGAGCTGGAAGATCCCCTGGAGAAGGAAAGGATATGGCAACCCACTCCAGTACTCTTGCCTGGGAAATCCCATGGACAGAGAAACCTGGCAGGGTACAGTTTATGGGGTCACAAAACAGTTGGACACAACTTAGAGACTGCACAACACCACCACCATAATGAGAACCCAAAAAATTACATACACACACAAACATAGAGCCAATCAATCAACAGACATTGAAGGAAGGCCTAAGAGTGGTGGGTCAATCTTCTAAAACATTAGTTTACTTACCTGGAGGTGAGGGAAGGCAGACAGGATATTAGGAATTTTCTCTTCTAGAGCCAAAATGGTCTGGAGTAGAATTATGTCTGCAAGACTCAGCTGATTACCAACAAGAAACCTTTGTCCATGACCCCGTAAAACCTGCAGGGTATAAATGTTTTATATCGGTTACAATAGTCGACATGGGGAAACTAATATAGCTATGGAATCAGTGCAGCATCTGAGAAGAGCTCAAACCATGGCCTTTTTCTTTTATCTTTTTACAAATAACATCAATTAAGAGGAAGTTCCCTAAGAGAGAATCAGCAAAAAAAGGTGTAGAAATGACAGCATCCATAGATCTCTGCTTTATAACAGAATGAGACCCTGAAAAGCAGAAGGAAGTATTAATTCTGGATTTAGCATCTGGTGCTTTAAAAGGATGCCGCTATTCTATAAACGTGTCTACAGAAAAGAATTAGTCTTCATGCATTCCAGAGATGGTGGGAAGGATTTAAGAAGTAAGCCATTGGTCCTGTCCAAGGAGTCTAACCTCATTTCCCAGTTCTGTGTTTCTACGACTGTCAGGACTCACAGTCATAAACTAGACACAACAGTAAATAAAAAAAAAAAGCAGGCTTCCTTTAACATCTTCTAAGATCCCCTGGAGAAGAGAGTGGCTGCCTACTCCGGTATTCTTGTCTGGAGAATCCCATGGAGAGGCTACAGTCTGTGGAGTCGCAAAGAGTCAGACACGATGGAGTGTCTAACAATTTCACTTCACTTTCAAGACCAAGAAAGTTAAAAGAATGAGAATTCATCCTGAGGGTTAGGTGCAGAGATTCATAGGAATAGATGGCGATTGGAAAGAAGCAAGGAACAGGGGGAGACCAGGGGAGAGCCTCTTTGCAGATATGTGTATGTGCGTGCCTGTGTGTATGAGAGAGACAGAGGGACTCTAAGATGATTCCAAATCAAACAGAGTGACTGGAGCCAGCCTGGAGTAAAACAGAGAGTCAGAGGCCAGAGCTCCAGGCCTGGCTCCCACCTTAGGCATGTCACCCAGTCTCTCTGTGGTTCTATTTCATTACGTGTAAAAAGGTACAGGACCGGTGGCCCAGTGGGTAAGAATCTGCCTGTTAATGAAGGGGACACGAGTTTGATCCCTGGTGTGGGACGTTTCCACATGCTGCAGAGCAACTAAGCCCTCGCGTCTCAGCTACTGAAGCCCATGTACCCGAGAGCTCCTGCTCAGCAACGTGAGAGACCACCATGATGATAAGCCCACGCGCTACACCTAGAGAGTAGCCCTCACTCACCGCAACCCGAGAAAGCTGGTGTGCAGCCACAAATACCCAGTGCAGCCACAAATAACTAAATAAATAAGAAAGAAATAACTTTTAGCGCGTATGTTTGGCGGAGTTCTGACGTAGTCTGACTCACAGGGAGACAGAAGCTGACAGTGACCTTGATCCGAGACACCTGTTCCTCCCTCACCACAGCCCATTTCTACATCATCATATTTTACATTCGCAAAGTTCCTGCAGGCAAGAGACCATGAAACCCAGGACAGAAACGCTCAGAAAGTACCTCTCTTCCTTCTTATCTACTTCCACGTCAAGGGCCAGAGGAAATCTGCCAGTTCCCGGCTTTTACTTGCTCTTGTTTTTTAACTGAGGCATTTAAAATAATCCTTCTCCATTGAGGAAAAGAGAGGAGGAGTTGAAGCTCAGAAAAACAGAAACGACGCAAGGAAGAGAACAAAAGGGAAGAGAAATAAAACAGCCATGGTTCTTTTCTTCATATGCAACTATCAAGCAGGATGGAACGAAAGAAGGAAAGAAGGAGCTGGTTTCTGCTCTTCTGTGCGTGTCCTGTAGAGGGTGGCACCTGGCAAAGGCAAGCGATGACAGTGTACACAGGGGTGAGCCTGTATCTTTGCCAGTGAGTGTGGAAGACTCTGGAAGAGTTGGGGAGGCTCCAAGACATGCTGGCTTTGTGCTGATGCAACTGTCAGCTCTTTGGAACCCAGGAGGCTGGTCTAGCAGGGCCCAGCTTTTACTCTGCCTGAGCAGAACAGGGGTGTTTTGTGGTCTAGTGATGCTGTCTTCATGGGCTTCACTGCCACCTACCTTTTCGAACACAGGAAAGTATCTAATTATAGCCTTCTGGGCCATATTAGCCACTTCCTTTTGCTGATCGTCTGGTTTGAGGAAAGGATGCATGATAAGCAGTTCCAGCAGATCCAGGGTCCCCTCCACATACATGTCAATCCTTCAAAACACACACAAAAAGCATTGTCTCAGTGGGCCCTCATTGGCTCCCACAGCTAAATATCCAGAGTGCTTTTCTCTTACAGCTCAGGCTACTTAAGCGTCAAGAAGCATTCATCTCCACCTGCCCTTTAACAGCAAAGATGCAAAGTCAACTCTAGTTGTAAATCAGAAAACTTCTTCAGAGAAACCCATCACAAATCTTGAAGTACCAGAGTCATGGATGTCCTTTCTCCTGGCCCCTCACTCCAGCACCCATGCTCAGTATGGGTACAACTTCACATTTGTAAAAATAGTGGGTACCATTTACAGAATACTTGGTGTGTACGAGGAGTGGTGCTAAATACCCTACATCTAATATTTCATTGAATCCTACGGCATTATGAGGAATATACTATTAGTATCCCCATCAGGACACTGGAGCCTAACACTCTGCCCAGGGGCATGATCCAGGAGGTACAAAGACCAGGCTCTGAGTTCAAATTATAAGCCAGTGCACAGTATTCTGGGCCTTGAATGTCACAGTAGCTTCTGATTCCTAATACTCAGTGATAATAGATTTGCAAGAATGGTAAAAAAAAAATAATATAAAAGCATTTAAGGATGTTGAAACCTGCACCACACCCCAGACATAGTCTCTGATATCCGAACTCAATCCTTTCCTCTCATTTTACTCAGACTCTCTGTACTGACTTTCCAAGTGGTCTTGATGACCTTTCTGGAGGTTTGTTCCCTGTTCGCACTAACGATATAGGACATGTGGTGGACCAGGGGGCTGTGGAGGATGGCTAATGAGCTAAGCATTGGTAGAGGTACAATTGAGAACACTCCGGAGGAGCCACAGTACAGGGTTCTCTCCTTGAGGTCTTTGCCGAAGAGATGGTGCTTGTCTGCGATGTAGTGGAGGATGCTACGGGTCTGCACCAGCTTCATCCCATCAATTTCAACCATCGGCACTTGTTGAAACAGCAGGTGGTTACCTGGGAACGGACGCCCAGAGTTAGAAGTGCTCTCTCCCTTTTCCCCCATCCCTCAAAAAATGCTCTGCTGAATGGGGCCACAGCCTTAAGAAATAGTGTAAAGCTCCCCCAGCTTCATTCAGGGGTGCTGATTTAGCCATAAAACAAGACTTAAAACTAGCATGGACATAAAGCTTTCAATTTTCACCCCAGGAAAAACACTTAGTCTCAGTGTAAAGGGTGAGGGGTAACACAGTAGAGACATCTCTTTACAGAGCTGTGCTGGCCAATACAGTAGCCAGTAGTGGCATGTGTATAGTTAAGCCTAAATTTAAATTGAACTTTTTACTTATTTATTTTTTTGTGGCTGAGGCATGCAGCTTGCAGGATCTTAGTTCCCTGATTAGGGTTTGAACCTGGGCCCACAGCAGTGAAAGCCTAGAATCCTAACCACTAAGCCACGAGGGAACTCTAAATCAATTAAAAATTTTTAAAGCTTAATATCTTTTTTGGCTGTGCCTGTGCCATGGGGCATGCAGAATCTTAGTCCCCTGAGTGGGGATTGATTCCAAGCCCCACTGCGGTGGGAGTGCAGAGTCTTAACCACTGAGTCACAAGCAAAGTCCTAAAACTTTTGAAAAATTTAAAAGTCCCTTCCTTCGTCCCCATGGAGACAAGTGCTCGGGAGTCACATATGGCTGGTGGCTTCTGCAACGGCCGGTGTAGAACAAAACGCATCCGTGTAGAATGTCTGTGACTGTGTCACTTTGTCAGTCCGATGAGGAAGCCCAAGATACCGACTGATACTAACGTATAGGCATCCACTGCCACAGCCCACCTACTGCCAAATACACAGTCACTGGCCAAAAGGTCACCCCTTACTTTCTTCAAGAAGACTGTCTCAGACACTTTACTACACCAAACCCCGGGAAGAGTCACAAGGATAGCACACAGCCCAGTCCTGGAGGGCTTGAGGCGGGTTGAGAGCAGATGTATACTCAGCACATGCGCAGTGTCACTCGTAATGGAGGCATCCCAGCCCTGCAGAGCTGGTCCCTCTCCAGGGATCCTTGAGTTGGGCCTCAGGACCCTGCTGATGGCAAGGAAGGAGGCTGCTTACAGGGGTCTGGGTGTGGAGGGAGGGTGTGACCAGGAGTTAAAGGCAGGCCTTTCACTGCTGTCTCATCTCTTTGGTACTTACTTGAGAAAGCAGCCCAGTGTAAACGGGGACTTTTATCTGCACACTTCAAGCAGATGCCTCAGGTAATATGTAGGAGGTGGAAATTGAGGAGGGAAGGGATGAGGGAGTGGAAGGAAGAGGGGTAAAGGTGGAGGAAGGTCGGGGAGGAGAGAGAGATGGAGAAGGGCAGCCCAGTGGACAGAGGGAAGAACTATCCCCCTTTGATCGGCTTTTATAGCACTGCTGAAAATCAAGTGACTTTCCAGCCATTTCAGCCACTGTTCCCTCTTGCTTTGGTTTTAGGATACTGTTCTGGATGTTTTGTGTCAGGTGCATCTTTGTCCTTCCACTTAAACATCGGTTCTTTAAAAAATCAGCATTACTGACAGGAATACATTTTTATACTCACCATCCTGCAACTTCTGCAACTGTTCTTTTGTTTCTAAAAATTCTTCATCAAACTAAATTAAAAAAGACACCCCCCCAAAAAAGAAGGGAAATGTCATTACGGTTTTAGGACCAAAAAATACCAAGTTAAACTGCCCGAAAAACAGACAGAAAGAACATACTCAGTACCCATATCTTGGTTTCTAAATATCCCTGGGCTCCCAGGAGTAAAAGTTGATTCTCTTATGTCAAAAAGTGAGGATGTACTCAAAGACTAACATATATATGTTATGTATATATATGTCAAAGGCAAAGGCACGCGGGACCCTACCCAAGAGGGTTTCCCTAGCCACATTTGGGACAATTCAAGTGATATCAGGCATAGATGAGAATATCATCAACCAAAAAAATCCTTGCTGCTGCTGCTGCTGCTGCTAAGTCACTTCAGTCGTGTCCGACTCTGTGTGACCCCATAGATGGCAGCCCACCAGGCTCCCCCATCCCTGGGATTCTCCAGGCAAGAATACTGGAGTGGGTTGCCATTTCCTTCTCCAATGCATGAAAGAGAAAAGTGAAAGTGAAGTCGCTCAGTCTGTCCGACTGTTAGCGACCCCATGGACTGCAGCCCACCAGGCTACTCCGTCCATTAGATTTTCCAGGCAAAAGTACTAATGATTCAAAAGAAAAAAAGAAGAAGAAAGAAAGCTCTCTTTTTCAGAATTAGCACTAATTAATGCAGAATTGTTCCTAATTAATGATAAAATTAGAAAATCACCAATTTTCACCCTATAATGTAATAATTGACTCTGATTAAGGATCAAGATGCTGAAATCATTGGGTCATTGGACACAGAATATTCACACAAAGTATCATCCATCCCTCAGGCTACTTATTATGACAAAGAAAAAATGTCTCTGCCAATGTGGGAATCCCACCATCCACCTACCCAAGTGGTCAAGCTCAGTTCCCCACTGGGGCAACCCTGAGGCATCTCACGCTCCCTGCTGTGACAGTGAGGACAGAGAGACACTGCAGAAACAGCATCCCAGCCAATTCAACCTGGACGGAGCTGCAAGGTGAAACGGGGGCATATCCAGAATGGGTGACACTCTGCTGTATACAAATGGTCTGCACTCTTTCCAACCTACAGAACTGTTGTTTTTAAGCTCCTCCAGGATGGGCAGGTTTGGAAGCCAGCTGGGGGCACAGACTTTCTGCCTTTGCGGCTCCTGTTCTGTGGTCTTCATCACTTGTCTGGCTCCCGCTTCCTAGACCTCCATCCACTTCCCGACTGAAAGCATGAGCCCTGCTCTCAAGGGCAAATTTCTATTTACAAGGGATTCGACTGTAGCCAGGTAAGCCTCCTCTGAAAATTCTTCAGGCCATTTGGCCTCCAAGTCACATTACTGACTCTTTATTTCTCTTGGCAGAAATTCATGCAAGAGATTCAATCCCTCCTTCACACATTCCTTCTCTGTTAAGTAAAGAGTATGAAGGAAAAGAACAAAATGTAGATTCTGTTCTAGATGAAAAGAGACTAGAGACATCACCACCAAGTGTAAATCTTGATTAGATCTTGGATGGAGGAGTGGTAGTTATAACTACTAAAGAGATACATTTAACAGTTATATAGACATCTGGGGCACAAGAGGCAACTTCTGAATTTGGATTGTACATAAGATGTTGTAAAACTGATGTTATTTCCTTAGTTGTGACAATGATATTACAGTTATGGGGACAATTTTATTTTTTTCTTAACAGGAAGACACACGCTGATGTTTGCAACTTACTTTCAAATGATTAAGAATTTAAAAAGTAGAGACAGAAGAAGGAAGGAGGCAAACAGCAAAATGTTAGCACCTGGTGAGTTTAGTTGAAAGGTATCCATTTTACTATTACAACTTTTCCGTAGTTTTAAAGTTTCCAAACTAAAAGTTTGAGAGGAAAAAAAAAAAAACCCTGGAAAGTCCCTTTTCCTGTGACANGGCAAACAGCAAAATGTTAGCACCTGGTGAGTTTAGTTGAAAGGTATCCATTTTACTATTACAACTTTTCCGTAGTTTTAAAGTTTCCAAACTAAAAGTTTGAGAGGAAAAAAAAAAAAACCCTGGAAAGTCCCTTTTCCTGTGACATCTACAACTCGCTCGAATACACTGATGTCCTTCTCATGCCCACCGAGGCCCCAAGTCCCAGGGTGGTTCCCAGTCGGGCCTGCGCCCTGCGCTGCCCCTCACCCATGTCATCCCAGGAAGGACAGAGCGGCAGCACAGACCTGCCCATTCTTTCCTCTACCTCACCTAGTCAACCGGAGGGGCATCAAGATGACGGGGTGAAGGCTTGGCTTCTCCTATTCCCAGCCCTCCTGTGTGAGGGGAGGGCCTTGGTGCCCCTACAGGCACTCCATCTGGGGCCCAGGAAGCAGTAGCCTCAGGGTAAGAACGTTCTGGACATTTGTCCAAACGCCCAGCCGGTCAGCCGTGAGGCCAAGGTGTTTCTACTGCACCATTGCTCTCACACTTTTATGACCCTGATCATGTGTAAAGCACATGAGAAAGCATGTGTATGAGCCAGACCCCAGGCCCATCCCTCAAAGATCCACCTCCAGTAGCTGGGAGAGACGAGGGATGTACATTAAAGAAAAACAAGCCTTTCCAAGCAACATGGAAATTAACATACTAAATGAAGTAAGTCAAAGAAAAATATCATATGACATCATTTATATGTGAAATCTTGAAAAAAAAAAATGCCACAGATGAACCTGTTTATAAAATAGAAACAGACTTTCAGACACAGTACAAAAACTTATGGTTACCAGTGTGGAGGAAGAGGGCGCAGGAGGGACACATTAGGAATTTGGGATTAGCAGATATACAAAATAGTAGTAGTATTAGCAGATATACAAAATAGATAAACAACAAGGATCTAATGTACAGATCTAGTGCAGAGAACTACATTCAGTATCTTGTAATAACCTATATTGGAAAAGAATTTCAAAAATATTTATAACTGAATCACTTTGCTGTACACATGAAATAGTATAAAATCAACTATACTTCAACAAAATTTTTTTAAAAATTCCTTCCAAATGGTTCCAATTCTGGTTTCTGACTCCTGGGAATATGTAACAAAATGCATGCTCTCTCTCACTAGAGAAACTCTCTCATGTCAAACTTTATAAAACTATTGGTCTGTAAGAAGAAACTGGCACCAGAACAGGAGATGAGACGGCGGGAGACGGAGGACGGTAAAAACCACACGAGGCAGAGCTTAGGGGAGCTGCTGACTGTCCGGGGGCTGCCCTGGGGCTGTAAGGACAGACAGTGTGTGGTTTCTGTCCACACAATCAGCGGTCTCTGTTCCCTGACGGGGTGCTGGTCCCCCAGGGGATCCTCTGGAGAAGTGCCCCCATCCACGTCATGCACTCCCTCCCTCTCCACATACCCTCTTCTTCTGAGCACACTGCCCAGAAGTCCTGAATGACGAGTGGGTGGCCTTCATGTCTTCTCTCTTTTTTGTTGTTGTTATTTTTATAATATAAATTTATTTATTTTAATTGGAGGCTAATTACTTTATAATATTGTATTGGTTTTGCCATACATCAGCATGAATCTGCCACAGGTGTACACATGTTCCCCATCCTGAACCCCTCCTCCCACCTCCCTCCCAATCCCATCCCTCTGGGTCATCCCAGTGCACCAGCCCCAAGCATCCTATATCATGCATTGAACCTGGACTGGCGATTCGTTTCACATATGATATTATACATGTTTCAATGCCATTCTCTCAAATCATCCCACCCTCGCCCTCTCCCATGGAGTCCAAAAGGCTGTTCTATACATCTGTGTCTCTTTATGTCTTCTCTTTTACACTGTTCATTCCCCCTCTTCATAAGGAGGATCTGACCGGGTTTGGGGGATCTTTGGGCAAAGGAAGCTCCAAGCAGCCAAGATGCAGCATCCAGCACACAGCAGGGTCTGAGGACACAAACCAAGTATGAGTTGGAAGATGCTGACTCCTGCAATTAGGCCAGGCTGCCTCTCAGCAGGTGTGAGGCAGCTGGTTACTGGGATGTGTGTGCTTTACACGTCAGGCTCTACCTGACATTGTGACCCTGGAAACTGTGAACTCACCCAGTCGCTGTAGCCCAGCTCTCCTGACTATTGAAGATCTGACTGAACACAGATGTGGCTGAAAATGTCTTTGGGCACAGACATGGGAGGGATCCCCGGTACCAGCTTTGGGGCATTGCTCCTGTAAACCATGTGGTCAGCCCTTATGAGGGAGGCCAGTCTTTCTCCTGGTAAGAGAAACTGATCAGAGTGGACTTGAGACCCACGCCCCACGCTGGGCTAAGTAAGTACTCTTACCTGCCTGCCTGGTCCGGGGGAGGTGGATCATAGGACCCATGTTCCCTTCTGTTTAACTTACTTAGGGTTGGGTTGCTATGACTGTAACCAAGAATCCTGACCCACAGCTGAGCAGGAAGCACAGAATGAAGCTAGGGAGGAAGGGATTTGGACAAGGGCTTCCAGTATCTCCATGTACAAGACAACAACTGCAAGCTCAGAAGCCCACAGGGTTAGACAGGTGACATAAACAAGCCGGACAGGCTCAGGTCAAGGGATCAAGAACTGATGCACTCTCTTCCTAACACAATTAGAGAAAGTGTTCTGAGATCATAGGGAATGGTGGAGACTACGTAAACTAGAAAGGTCCAACTGTAGGGGCTGTCCCTCTTAGAGTCAGCAACGGCTGCCCTATGAAAATGAGGCCCTAGGAGCATCAGACCTTCCAACTTCTCAAGAGAAGTCAGAAAACAGAATCTGTATACAAAAATGGTATCAACTAACTTAGAAAACTGTAAAATGTTGTGTGGTGAAATATAATGACAGGCAAGGAAAGCAAAGCCTAAACAAACCATCAAATAAAAACAAAACCCCAAACCCAACTATCTTCATTTATCACCTTTGGAGGCTGGTGGGGTAATGACTCATTATTCTGAAAATTGATAGAAAGAATCAAGCATTTATCCTGCTTTTCTTAAGTGAACTGTAATGTGCTTCAAGGTAATTAAGAATATAACCAGTGAACAAATACTCTTTATAAGAGAATCACAGTTAAACTCAGGTGAAATAACAGAAATAGAAAAATCACCATTTTGTAACCTCTAACAACGGTGATGATCAAGACTGCAAAGACAGCCGCTGAAAGGGTAACAGAGGAAAACTTCATACTGTGGGAACAGGCTGATGTCATGGAAACACAATGATCACACTCAGCAACACTGAAAACGAGACAGGCTGACATCATGTGCCTGTGATGTTGCATAAGAGAAATATGTCCATACTACCACCTTTGCTGCAGTCTGGCAGGGAAAAAAAAGAGAGACAGAAGGAGAAAAAGGAGCCTGGATTTGATCAGACTTCTGGATCCAATTAGTAGTTTACAGGAAACAGAGAAGAGGGGAACAGGTTAAAATGAGAGTAAATCCATCAAATTCAGAATGAGGGGCATTCGACAAGCAGTTACTTCCACAAAGGGCCCCAGGCACAACCACAGACACGCATCCAAATCGTGACTACTAAAACCTATTTTATGGTTCTATGAAGAAGCAGCTCCAAGAACGGAGCAAAAACAAGACCAAAATCACTGTGGGCCAAAGCATATGGGCAGGCAGGGGCTTCAAGGCTGAAGCCACTAAAGTAAACAGGAAACAAACCTAAACCTAGAGATTTTATAGTCACCAAGTTCTGAGTGTAATTGGCAAATTGCAGGTTCATGCCTGTTTTCCTCATGATAAATATTTACTGGTGGTAGATCAGAAGCAAATGATTAAGGCTGAAAGTAAAAGAGAATTTCATCAACGACACTCCATTTAGAAAAAGAAAAATTCTTGCGAGGAAGGACTCTCCTGACTCACTGAAGCAGGTCTGTAGTATTACTGGGAGAGGACAGAGCTCAACATTGTAAGACAAATCTGTGCAGAAACACCAGTATAGCTAGGGTACCTCGACTCCAGCAGCAGCTAATACCCATCGCACAGATTCCATCCGGCCTCGTCCGTTGGGATAGTGGAGCTTGGGTTTCGTGGCCATCACAGCCTTTCAGGTTTTCTGAAATACAAATGCAGCACTCCTCGCAAAAGAACAGCCCCAATTTCGCGTTCTCGGTCCAGTATTCAGGGGCTAACTGAATATTCAGGGTTTTGACCAACTGGGGGGTTCTGTGGGGGTTGGGGGAGGAGGGATTTTGTGGGTTTTTTGTTTTTAAACTGCGTTTTCCCTCAATCAATAAAAACAGACCACCATTTTAAAACCATAAAAAACAACCACCACCTTTGCCTTTCAAATAGTTTCATAGCTTTAAGATTTATTATTCTGGATCTTGGAAAGCGGGGGGCTATTTCCTGTAAAGACATTTGGGCTAGCAGCACAGGACTTCACAGAATCAGAACATCATATACTTTGACCTTGAAAATCTGAGATTTCCCAAATTCGGCCTGTACAGGCCAGACCAAGGACCGCGGAGGAGACGTCCACACCCATGGAACCTCTGCAAAAATTCACTTTCACACGCATCAGATTCGAGCCTCACAGCAACAGAAGGAGGGGTCAGTTATTACTATTGTCTGCAAGACGTGCGTCTGCGAGCAGGCCTGGGGTGGTGGCCCCGGGCCCTGCACACCCCCCGCCCCGCCTGGACAGAAGCCCCCAAGCCCTTGTTGCGCCCAGGCCACCGCTCGGCACCGGAGACAGGCTCTTAGCGCTCCGCGCGGCCGCTCAGTCCGCGCCGGGAGACCATCAGAGCCTTCCACCCAGGGCTCTGAANGGCAAACAGCAAAATGTTAGCACCTGGTGAGTTTAGTTGAAAGGTATCCATTTTACTATTACAACTTTTCTGTAGGTTTTAAAGTTTCCAAACTAAAACTTTGGGAGGAAAAAAAACCCTGGAAAGTCCCTTTTCTTGTGACATCTACAACTCGCTCGAATACACTGATGTTCTTCTCATGCCCACCGAGGCCCCAAGTCCCTGAGTGGTTCCCAGTCGGGCCTGCGCCCTGCGCTGCCCCTCACCCATGTAATCCCAGGAAGGACAGAGCCGCAGCACAGACCTGCCCCTTCTTTACTCTACCTCACCTAGTTGACAAGAGGGGCATCAATATGACGGGGTGAAGGCTTGGCTTCTCCTATTCCCAGCCCTCCTGTGTGAGGAGAGGGCCTCGGTGCCCCTAGAGGCACTCCATCTGGGGCCCAGGAAGCAGTAGCCTCAGGGTAAGAACGTTCTGGACGTTTGTCCAAACACCCAGCCGGTCAGCTGTGAGGCCAAGGTGTTTCTACTGCACCATTGCTCTCACACTTTTATGACCCTGATCATGTGTAAAGCAC
>SJYX01017669.1:43740-56169 GCA_006410675.1 Oreotragus oreotragus | reverse complement strand
TTTGGCTACACCATACAGCTTGTGAGATATGTTTCCTGACCAGGGATTGAACGTAGGCCACTGCACCAAACCCTAACCACTAGACCACCAGGGAACTCCCTGCTCCTTTTCTGGTTGGAGCCTCTATTTCCTACATCCTCTGGACTTCTCTTTCTTTTATAACTCCCTTATTTTGCCAAAGTGTATCTTCTAGTACTTTATTAAGAAAGAGTGCTTTGGAAATTTTCATTTTTATTTAAAAAAAATTTCTAATTAAAAACTTTTGGGGTTATAAGTGACATATACATTCTATTAGTTTCAGGTGAACAACATAATGATTTGGTATTTGTATACATTATAAAATGATCATCACAATAAGCCAAGTTAACACCCATCATGTTACATAATTTTTTCTCTTGTGTTAAGAACCTTTGAAGATCTACTCTCTTAGCAACTTTCAAATATGCAATACAGTATTATTAACTATAGTCACCATGCTGTATATGACATCCCCAGGACTTATTTATGTTAGAACTGGAACTTTGTATTTTGACCTCCTTCACCCACTTCTCCCATTCCCTATCCTCTGCATTTGGCAACCACCAGTCTGTTCTATGTATCTATGAGCTTGATTTGTTTTTGTTTTTTACAGTCCACATGTAAGTGAGATTATGCAGTATGTCTTTCTCTGTCTGACTTATTTCACTTAGTGTAATGCCCTCAAGGTACATCCATGTTACTGAAAATGGCAAGATTTCAGTCTTTTTTTTATGACATATGTATGTGTGTGTATGTGTATATGAATTAAGTATATGTATATACTTATGAGGGCTTCCCAGGTGGTGCTAGTGGTAAAGAACCCATTTGCCAATGCAGGGAATGTAAGAGACTTGGGTTTGATCCCTGGGTCAGGAAGATCCCCTGGAGGAGGGCATGGCAACTTGCTTCAGTATTCTTGCCTGGGGAATCCCATGGACAGACAAGCCTAGTGGGTTACATTCCATAGGATCGTAAAGAGTCACACACAACTGAAGTGACTGATCACGCACATGCATGTACTTATGAATAAATATATGTAGATCTAGATACATATATACACATATACACTAGGTTGGTCACCAACCTAGTGCCAGGGAGAAATATCAATAACCTCAGATATGCAGATGACACCACTCTTATGGCAGAAAGTGAAGAGGAACTAAAGAGCCCCTTGATGAAAGTGAAAGAGGAGAGTGAAAAAGTTGGCTTAAACCTCAACATTCAGAAAACTAAGGTCAAGGCATCTGGTCCCATCACTTCATGGGAAATAGATGGGGAAACAGTGGAAACAGTAGCTGACTTTATTTTTTTGGGGCTCCAAAATCACTGTGGATGGTGATTGCAGCCAGGAAATTAAAAGATGTTTACTCCTTGGAAGGAAAGTTATGACCAACCTAGATAGCGTATTAAAAAGCAGAGATATTACTTTGCCAACAAAGGTCCATCTAGTCAAGGCTATGGTTTTTCCAGTAGTCATGTATGGATGTGAGAGTTGGACTGTGAAGAAAGCTGAGCACTGAAGAATTGATGCTTTTGAACTGTGGTGTTGGAGAAGACTCTTGAGAGTCCCTTGGATCGCAAGGAGATCCAACAAGTCCATCCTAAAGGAGATTAGTCCTGGGTGTTTAGTGGAAGTACTGTTGTTGAAGCTGAAACTCCAATCCTTTGGCCACCTGATGTGAAGAACTGACTCACTGGAAAAGACCCTGATGCTGGGAAAGATTGAGGGCAGGAGGAGAAGGGGATGACAGAGGATGAGATGGTTGGATGGCATCACCGACTCAATGAACATGAGTTTGGATAAACTCCAGGAGTTGGTGATGGACAGGGAGGCCTGGGATGTTGCAGTTCATGGGGTCACAAAGAGTCGGACACAACTGAGTGACTGAACTGAACTGAGTCATCCCAAGCCATAAAACGACTGACAAAAATTTTGAAGAAAGGCAGATTTCCATACAAATATATAGCCTTCATTAACATAGATTAGGAGAACAATGTATGAGTATAACATGCTGGTTTGTCAAGTCAGTTCTGAGCCTTTACATGGAACTGACTTGAAGACAGAGTCTAGGGTAAATACATAGTACATTAACATAGCTTAAGACAAACATTTCCGGAAGAAAAATGCATTGGTTAGCTCAAGGTTTGAGAAAAGTTCTGCTGGAACCAGGTGTCATGGCAACACAGAATTTTAAGAGAAACCTCTTTTTAAATTTGTATAGAGAAGGGGAAAAAAATGACACGTTTGTTTCCTCCTGCTGCTGAAGAGAGAGATTAAAAAAAAAATGTCTGACACTTGCAGCTTATTTCCTTCACTTGGAGACCCCTGTCCTTCCTGCCTGCTACCTCTCAAAGCCCTTTCTGAAAAACCAGATTATGTACCATCTTTTATGCCTGGTAGGAGTTTGGTCTTTATTCTTAGTATCTATCAGAAGCCTTTGAGGAATTTTAGCCTCTAAGTAGTGATACTGGTTTAGGTTTTTCAAAGATTGTAGCGCTGGTTTGGAGAATTAAGTTTTGGACGGTAGTAGTGAATGTGGGGAGTCTGCTTAGAAAGTATAGTTCAGTATAGTTCAGGAGAGTTCATGGTGGCCTGAACTAGGTGATAGTGATTGTATTAATTATCCATTGTTGTGTAACCAGTTACTACAAAACTTAGTGGCTTAAGACAACACACATTTATTTTCTCACCATTTCTAGGGTCAGGAATCCAGCAGCAGCCTTGCTGAATGGTTCTGGCTCAGGGTCTCTCATGAGGTTTCAGACAGGCTGTGAGCCAAGGCTGCATCATTGGAAGTCTTGACTTGGCCTGGGAAAGAAAGTGAAAGTCACTCACTCGTATCTGACTCTTTGCGACACATGGACTGTAGCCTGCCAGACTCCTCTGTCCATGGAATTCTCCAGGCATTTCTATTGGAGTGGGTAGCTAGCTGCTCCCTTTACAGAGGATCTTCCTGACCCAGGAATCAAATTGGAGTCTCCTGTTTTGCAGGCAGATTCTTTACCAGCTGAGCTACCAAGGAAGCTGCTTGGCCTTTGAAGAAGGCCTCACTCATATGACTGGCAATTAGTTCTGACTTTTGGCTGGAACTTGGTCTCTCATTCACCAGGACCTCTTCTCTCTGTGGCCCTTCAGCAGAATAGTCTGGACTGTTTTACGTAAGTTAGGTAAATATTTCTTAACTATAACATCAAAATCATTACATAAAAAAATTCATTGGATTTCACTGAAGTTTAAAACTTACGGTCTATGAAAGATATTACTAATAGAATGAAAAGACAAGTTGCAGACTGGGAGAAAATATATGTAGGTCATCTATTTAACAAAGAATTTGTATCAATAATACAAGCTATAAGAAAGCTCAATAATAAGAAAACAAACAATCCAGTGGGAAAAAAGGACCAAATTTTGAACAAGAACTTCATCAAAGAAGATACAGAAGATGATGGAGGAATAGGACGAGGAGACCACTTTCTCCTTGACAAATTCATTGAAAGAACATTTGAATGCTGGGTAAATGCCACAAAACAGCTTCTGAATGCAGGCAGAGGACACCAGGCACCCTGAAAGGCAGCCCACTGTCTTGAAAAGGAGGTAGGACAAAATATAGAAGATACATAGACAGACAAAAGAGTTAGGGATGGAGATATGTCCCTGGGAGGGAGCCATAGAAGAGGAGAAGTTTCCAAACACCAGGAAACCCTCTCACCGGTGGGTCTATGGGGAGTTTTGGAATCTCAGAGGGCAATATAACTGGGAGGAAAAGTAAATAAATAAAACAAACCCACAGACTGTGTGCCTAATGGCAATTCCTGGTGGAGAAGTAGCCCAGATGCTTGCATCCGCCACTAGCAAGTGGGGGCTGACAGGGAGGCCCAGCCGCATTGCTTAGGGTAAGGACTGGGCCTGAATGCCCTGAGGGCAATCTGAGGGAGCTAACATGAGACAGTGACACAAACTGTGGAATAGCCAGAGAGAGAGAGAGAAAAGAAAGAGAGAGAGAGACAACTTTCCCGTGAAAAGCCCTAACCTAAGACACTGCTGGCCTGCTCACAGAACAAAGGACTGAGCAAATACCAGAGGAGAGCTAGCCAGCAGTCGAGAGGCCCATCCCCTGCCGGAGGCAGGGTGCAGACGGGTGGCAGCCAGAGCCAGAAAGGGGCAAAATCAGCCCCAGAGACAGCATCCTCCACCAACTGCAAGTGGCTCCCAGTTGCCAACCAAGCCTTCCTGGGATCCTGGATGGATGACACCCACTGGGAGGGTTGCAGCCAGAGATCAGTTCCCCAGAAGAGACACATGGCACATATGAGATGGCACACCCAGGAAACCAAGTGGCTGGGACTGGGGAGATGATAAGACGCACCACACCTGGGGAGAGTGCACTCGCCAAGCACCTGGTTGCCTGAGCTGCTCAGACCTGCTGCTGCTGCTGCTGCTTATAAGTCACTTCAGTCATGTCCGACTCTGTGTGACCCCGTAGACGGCAGCCCACCAGGCTCCCCCGTCCCTGGGATTCTCCAGGTAAGAACACTGGAGTCGGTTGCCATTTCCTTCTCCAATGCATGAAAGAGAAAAGTGAAAGTGAAGTCGCTCAGTCTGTCCGACTGTTAGCGACCCCATGGACTGCAGCCCACCAGGCTACTCCATCCATTGGATTTTCCAGGCAAGAGTACTGGGGTGGGGTGCCATTGCCTTCCCTGGCTCAGACCTGGGAAGGGCACAAAATGCAGGCCCAACCAAGTCTGCGCCTTTTGGAGTACCCAAGAACCTGAACCTGAGTGGCTTAGATCTGGGAAGTACACGCAACCCAGGGCCTGCTTTAGACAGTTCCCCTGCAGAGCAACCCGAAGGCTGAGCAGTGTAGACTGGGAAAGCACAAAGCACACACACCGTGAGTGGGGGCAAACCCAGTGTAACCAAGACACTGCGAGCACTCCCCACATATGCCAGTGATATTTGTTTTCAGTGTCCTCCCTCCCCACAGCACAACTGAACAAGTGAGCCTAAATAAATGACCATCTTCACCCCCTTGTGTCAGGGTGGAACTTAGACACTGAAGAGACCAGCAATCAGAAGAAGCCAAAACAAACAGAGGGAACCACTTTGGAAGTGACAGGTGCAACAGATTAAAATCCTGTAGTTAGCACTGACTACATTGGAAGGGGCCTATAGATCTGGAGAAGTAAAGCTGGAACAAGAAACTGTCTAAAACTGAAATGANTTAAAAGTCCACAGCTTGAAGGCTTGTATGTAGGGGACTTCCTGTACAATTGACAGCAGAGTCAAGATGGATCTGGAGGTCAAGGACTACACAGAGAACCTCAGGAGAGTGAGGTGGAGAGGGAGCAGGGAGGTGGACAGCATTCAGGTCATGACGAGGTCTGGACCCTGGGAGAGGAGAGGTGTGGAGCCTCAGACTGCAGGCATCCTGAGGAACCCCTGGCCAGCCCAGCAGGGGGACCTTCAGGGCAGACCCTGGTGTGTGCATCGGGACTGCGGCAGGAATGTCCCATCGCCACTGTCCCCCCGTTCCGTCCTGAGGGCAGCCTAATGGCGGAGGCTCCTGGCACGAGCAAGGTCCCGACATGCCAGCTAGCTGCCTTTAGCACAGGCCAGCCCAGCAGGGGGACCTTCAGGGCAGACCCTGGTGTGTGCATCGGGACTGCGGCAGGAATGTCCCATCGCCACTGTCCCCCCGTTCCGTCCTGAGGGCAGCCTAATGGCGGAGGCTCCTGGCACGAGCAAGGTCCCGACATGCCAGCTAGCTGCCTTTAGCACCTCCCTCTGAGGGGACTGAGGGGCAATGCCCCTCCTCCCAGAGCTCACAGTTTACTCTGAGAGACAGAAAGTAAGCAAATGAGACAAACGCTCTGCCTGCCAGATGATTAGTGCTGCAGAGAAAAGCCAAGGAGAGGACATGTCTCATGGCAGGAAGGGTTACAATTTTTATGCCCTGTTAACTTTGCTCTTATTTCACTATGGAAAACAGCTGACATTGGAGCAGGTATCTGAGGAAGAAGAGAGGAAGGCACGTGGGCATCTAAGGAAAACTGTCAGGGCAAAAGGAATGGCAGGTGCAAAGGCCCAGTGCTGGAGGATTCCCTGGCACGTTCGTAGAGCAGTCAGGTGGCCAGTGCAGATAAATGAAAGGGGCTGCAGGAGGGGAGTGAAGGGGCCCGAATGCCGGGGTCCAGCCCCAGTGGATCCAGGGAATTCGAAGGGTGGACGGAGTCGGTGAGGAGAGATTTATTTAATTAGAAATATAAGATTAGATTAGGAAAGAATAATGTAGTAGGAAAATTAGTGGAGAAAAGAGGCTGAAATAACTTGGTTTACGTGGAGAACTAATAAAACCTTGAGACAAGAGGTTTGCACCATCTACGTTAGGCCACCGGCACCCATTTAAATAGTCGAGGGTGCCCCACCTTAGGCTTCCTTTCTCATGGGTCTTAGAAGCCAGGGCAAGTAACTAGACATGGCGAGGCTCCGCACCCCAGATGGGAATTCAGCCAGAAAATAAAGAAGACATGGGGAGACCAAGCTGCTTTGGTGAGCAAGGCCCCAATAATTTTATTTTTTAAAGAATTTTATACCTTTCCCACAAATGATGTTGTGTACATTATCTTCTGGCCTTGGAAGCCTATGAAACATTTTAAGACCCTCTTTTGATAAAGGCTGCTCAACCAGAAAACTTATTTTCCCTTGAAGTGTTTTTTCTTTATATTTCTAATCTATGTCAGCCTCAGAAAGTATCAAACAAAGTTACATTTTCACAAAGCAAAGGTGCAGTAAGTTACAACAAAGAAAGAACCAATTAGCTCAAAAGTCTGATGCGGTCAGTTTCAAGGCTACACTTGTTTTTTCTCACATTCTAACTATGTTAACAAATGTGCTCCCAGGTGTACAGTGGGTAAGAGATATGGGAACTTAGCAACAAGCATTGACTCAACAGTGAAATCTTACACCAGCACTACTCTAATAACTTTTTAACTCTTTGAAAGGCTTTATGGACAGACTCCCCTACGGGCGCAGCGCTGCACGGGAGGCTTAAGCAGGCAGAAGACTAACCACCTCCCGGGACGCACTCAGGCACAGGGCCTGCCCCGGGCGAGACGAAGCCGGCCGCCCGAGTCCCCCGGCCCTCGGCCTCCCGCGGCTCCACCCTCCGGCATCCCGCCCCACCGCGACCTCCACCAAGGCCACCTCGGAAGAGGAACTTGGTGCTAACCATTTCAGTCTTGATACAGCAATACTTCAAGCCTGTTTCCTCTCCCAGACTTGTCTGCATTTATGGCTTCCTCACAGAGAACCTCTCTGGGTGTCCCTCAAGGTGGAGAAACTTTTCATCTTTAACCTAGATGTTTTATCATCGGTGCTGTATAGATGGAGAAGTCTTGAGGCTACTGTAAAAATANAATGAAACATGTATGTTATCATATGTGAAACCTGTCTCTTATACACATCTAGATGTGTATAAGAGACAGCTTAGGGAACTGACTGCTGGTTAGATTGGTCTCTCCCCTTTTGACCCCCCCTCATCTCCTCCTGGTCACCTCTATCTCCTTCCTCCCTTTCTCTTCTCTATGTAACTCCGTGAACCTCTCTGGGTGGTCCAGGCTGTGGAGAGCACACAGAGATTTGATTACTAGCTAGATTGCCTTCTCCCCTTTTGATTCCCCCTCTTCTCCTCCTGGTCACCTCTATCTCCCTCCTCCCTCTTCCCTTCTCCATGTAACTCAGTGAACCTTTCTGGGTGTCTCTCATTGTGGAGAATCTTTTCTCCATTAACCTAAATGTTTTATCATCAGTGCTGCATGGATGGAGAAGTCTTGAGGCTACTGTAAGAATAAGACTGAAGGCCAGAGGCAGGAGGCTTAAGTCCCAAACCTGAGAACACCAGAGAACTCCTGACTCCAGGGAACATTAATTGATAAGAGCTCATCCAAAAGCCTCCATACCTGAAACCAAGCTCCACCCAAGAGCCAACAAGTTCCAGAGCAAGACATACCATGCAAATTCTCGAGCAATTCAGGAACATAGCCCTGAGCTTTAATATACAGGCTGCCCAAAGTCACACCAAACCCACAGACATCTTAAAACTTACTACTGACACTTCATTGCACTCCAGAGAGAAAAAGTTCAGCTCCACCCACCAGAACACTGATGCAAGTTTCCCTAACCAGGAAACCTTGACAAACCATTCATCCAACCCCACCCACAGGGAGGAACCTCCATAATAAAAAGGAACCACAAACTGCCAGATGCAGAAAGAACACCCCAAACACAGCAATTTAAACAAGATGGAAAGGCAGAAAAATACTCAGCAGGTAAAGGAACATGATAAATGCCCACCAAACCAAACAAAAGAGGACATAGGGAGTCTACCTGAAAAAGAATTCAGAATAATAATAAAAATGATCCAAAATCTTGAAAACAAAATTGAGTTACAGATAAATAGCCTGGAGACAAGGATTGAGAAGATGCAAGAAATGTTTAACAAGGACCTAGAAGAAATAGAATCAATAAATAATGAATAATGTAATAAATGAAATAAAAAACACTTTGGAGGGAATGACTAACTGAGGCAGAAGATAGGATAAGTGAGGTAGAAGATACAATGGTGGAAATAAATGAAGCAGAAAGGAAAAAAGAAAAAAGAATTAAAAGAAATGAGGACAACCTCAGAGACCTCTGGGACAATGTCAAATATCCCAACATTCGAATCATAGGAGTCCCAGAAGAAGAAGACAAAAAGAAAGGTCATGAGAAAATACTTGAGGAGATAATAGTTGAAAACTTTCCTAAAATGGGGAAGGAAATAGTCATCCAAGTCCAAGAAAACCAGAGAGTCCCAAACAGGATAAACCCAAGGTGAAACACCCCAAGACACATATTAATCAAATCAACAAAGATCAAACACAAAGAACAAATATAAAAGCAGCAAGGGAAAAACAACAAATAACACACAAGGGGATTCCCACAAGGATAACAGCTGATCTTTCAATAGAAACTCTTCAGGCCAGAAGGGAATGTGGGATGACACAGGATGAGACGGTTGGATGGCATCACTGACTCGATAGACATGAGTTTACGAGCAAGCTCTGGGAGTTGGCGATGGACAGAGAAGTCTGAGGTGCTGCAGTCATGGGGTCTCAAAGAGTTGGACATGACTGAGTGACTGAGCTGAACTGAATGGATGAGGATCTATCAGTTTGCATCCTGGGATTATAAGTGGGAGAAATGAAATCTTTGAGGTCTCACCCACAAAGCGGACACGCTGCTGTCACTCGAGACAAGTTTAAGTACGGATTTTAAGTACAGATGCTGGCAAATCCAATTTGGTGATGTATGTGCTATTGCTCCCCTCTGCTGTTTCTATTTCTTTTTTCTTTTATGTTAGAATACTGAAAGTAGACTACATAGTTCTCTAAGAAATATTTGTATATAACGCGTGGCTTATTTTGCTAACAAATCCTCTGGACCTGAGACAATAGTGAAAACTTTCAGCCAAACAGCCAGCAAGAAACAACAGGTTTTGGTTTTTTTTTTGCTCATTTGGGTTTGTTCTTTAGTGGGGGCTGAAAAGGTCACCCCTACAAAGAATGAGGAGACTTAAACTCCATTTGCTTTTATTGGTTTCACTATCTGGAAAAAGAAATTCCCAGAATAACACACGTATCTGTCTTTCTTCCCAACTGTGATAAAAATTGACTATCTTAACTCTGCACTTTTATTTACCTGTCAGTTAAGTAAGTACACTTCATATCAGGGGGGCTTTGAAGCTTTACATTAAAAATTATTGACCATTGTAATAAGGAATTAAGCTTCTCAACATAATTTAGAAATACAATATGCAAGACACAGTATCAATAATTTATATAGCTTCTAAAGTTATAAATAAAATACCTTATTTATGGATAAGCTGATAAGCATTTTATTACTGCTATCACATGAATGCCTGGACTTTTTTCACTCTTGTAAAAAAGTGAACCTACAGTTCACTTTTTGCAACCTACAGTTCAGTTCAGTCGCTCAGTTGTGTCCGACTCTTTGCGACCTCTACATATGCTGTCTACAGGAGACCCACCTCAAAACAAGGGACACATATAGACTGAAAGTGAAGGGCTGGAAAAAGATACTTCACACAAATGAAGACCAAAAGAAAGCAGGAGTAGCAATACTCATATCAGATAAAATAGACTTTGAAATAAAGGCTGTGAAAAGAGACAAAGAAGGACACTACATAATGATCAAAGGATCACTCGAAGAGAATATAACAATTATATATGCACCCAACATAGGAGCACTGAAATATGTAAGACAAATGCTAATAAGTATGAAAGGGGAAATTAACAATAACACAGCAATAGTGGGATACTTTAATACCACCCTCACATCTATGGATAGATCAACTAAACAGAAAATTACCAAGGAAACACAAGCTTTAAATGATACAATGGACCAGTTAGGCCTAATTGATATCTATAGGACATTTCACCCCAAAACAGTGAATTTCACCTTTTTCTCAAGTGCACACAGAACCTTCTCCAGGATAGATCACATCCTGGGCCATAAATCTAGCTTTGGTAAATTCAAAAAAATTGAAATCATTCCAAGCATCTTTTCTGATCACAATGCAGTAAAATTAGATTTCAAGTACAGGAAAAAAACTATTAAAAATTCCAACATATGGAGGCTGAACAGCATGCTTCTGAGTAAATAACAAATCAAAGAAGAAATAAAAAGGAAACCAAAATATGCATAGAAATGAATGAAAATGAAAACACAACAACAAACTTATGGGACACTGTAAAAGCAGTGCTAAGGGCAAGGTTCCAGCAATACAGGCATACCTCAAGAAACAAGAAAAAAGTCAACTAAATAACCTAACTCTACACCTAAAGCAACTAGAAAAGGAAATGAAGAACCCCAGGGCTAGTAGAAGGAAAGAAATTATAAAAATTAGGGCTGAAACAAATGCAAAAGAAACAAAAGAGACCATAGCAAAAATAAAACTAAAACCTGGTTCGTTGAAAAGATAAATAAATTGACAAACCAGACTCATCAAGAAACAAAGGGAGAAGAATCAAATCAACAAAATTAGAAATGAAAATGGAGAAATCATAACAGACAACACAGAAATACAAAGGATCATAAGAGACTACTATCAGCAACTATATACCAATAAAATGGACAACTTGGAAGAAATGGACAAATTGTTAGAAAAGTATAACCTTCCAAAACTGAACCAGGAAGAAATAGAAAATCTTAACATACCCACCACAAGCATGGAAATCGAAACTAATCAGAAATCTTCCAGCAAACAAAAGCCCAGTACCAGATCTCTTAACAGCTGAATTCTACCAAAAATTTAGAGAAGCGATGTTAGAAAAGTATAACCTTCCAAAACTGAACCAGGAAGAAATAGAAAATCTTAACATACCCACCACAAGCATGGAAATCGAAACTAATCAGAAATCTTCCAGCAAACAAAAGCCCAGTACCAGATGGCTTAACAGCTGAATTCTACCAAAAATTTAGAGAAGCGATAACACCTACTCAAAGTCTTCCAGAAAATTGCAGAGGAAGATAAACTTCCAAACTCATTCTATGAGGCCACCATCACCCTAATACCAAAACCTGACAAAGATGCCACAAAAAAAGAAAACTACAGGCCAATATCACTGATGAACGTAAATGCAAAAATCTTTAACAAAATCCTAGCAAACAGAATCCAACAACATATTAAAAAGATAATACATCATGACCAAGTGGGCTTTATCCTAGGGATGCAAGGGTTCTTTAATATCTGCAAATCAATCAATGTAATACACAACATTAACAAACTGAAAGATAAAAACCATATGATTATCTCAATAAATGCAGAGAAAGCCTTTGACAAAATTCAACATCCATTTATGATAAAAACTCTTCAGAAAGAAGGAATAGAAGGAACATACCTCAACATAATAAAAGCTATATATGACAAACCCACAGCAAACATTATCCTCAATGGTGAAAAACTGAAAGCATTTCCTCTAAAGTCAGGAACAAGACAAGGGTACCCAGTCTCACCACTACTATTCAATATAGTTTTGGAAGATTTAGCCACAGCCATCAGAGAAGAAAGAAAAATAAAAGGAATCCAGATTAGAAAAGAAGTAAAACTCTCACTGATTGCAGATGACATGATTCTCTACATAGAAAACCCTAAAGACCCCACCAGAAAATTACTAGTGCTAATCAATGAATAGTAAAGTTGTAGGATATAAAGTTAGCACACAAAAATCCCTTGCACTCCTATACACTAACAATGAGAAAAAAGAAAGAGAAATTAAGGAAACAATCCCATTCACCATTGCAACGAAAAGAATAAAATATTTAGGAATATATCTACCTAAAGAAAC
>SJYX01017669.1:32622-42695 GCA_006410675.1 Oreotragus oreotragus | reverse complement strand
AGATCAATGGAACAAAATAGAAAGCCCAGAGATAAATCCACAGACCTATGGACCCCTTATCTTTGACAAAAAAGGCAAAAATATACAATGGAGAAAAGGCAATCTCTTCAACAAGTGCTGCTGGGAAAACTGGTCAACCACTTATTCAACAATGAAACTAGAACACTTTCTAGCACCATATAGAAAAATAAACTAAAAAATGGATTAAAGATCTAAATGTAAGACCAGAAACTATAAAACTCCTAGAGGAGAACATAGGCAAAACACTCTCTGACATACATCACAGCAGGATCCTCTATGACCCACCTCCCAGAATATTGGAAATAAAAGCAAAAATAAATGGGACCTAATTAAAATTAAAAGCTTTTGAACAACAAAGGAAACTATAAGCAAGGTGAAAAGACAGCCTTCAGAATGGGAGAAAATAATAGCAAATGAAGCAACTGACAAATAATTAATCTCAAAAATATACAAGCAACTCCTGCAGGTCAATTCCAGAAAAATAAATGACCCAATCAAAAAAATGGGCCAAAGAATATACAAGCAACTCCTGCAGCTCAATTCCAGAAAAATAAATGACCCAATCAAAAAATGGGCCAAAGAACTAAACAAACATTTCTCCAAAGAAGACATACAGATGGTTAACAAACAGATGAAAAGATGCTCAACATCACTCATTATCAGAGAAATGCAAATCAAAACCACAATGAGGTACCATTGCACGCCTGTCAGAATGGTTGCTATCCAAAAGTCTACAAGCAATAAATGCTGGAGAGGGTGTGGAGAAAAGGGAACCCTCTTGGGAATGCAAAGTAGTACAGCCACTATGGAGAACAGTGTGGAGATTCCTTAAAAAACTGGAAATAGAACTGCCATATGACCCAACAATCCCACTGCTGGGCATACACACCAAGGAAACCAGAATTGAAAGAGACACGTGTACCTCAATGTTCTTTGCGGCTCTGTTTACAATAGCCAGGACATGGAATAAACCTAGATGTCCGTCAGTGGATGAATGGATAAGAAAGATGTGGTACATATACACAATGGAATGTTACTCAGCCATTAAAAGAATACATTTGAATCAGTTCTAATGAGGTGGATGAAGCTAGAGCCTATTATACAGAGTGAAATAAGTCAGAATGAAAAACACCAATGCAGTATACTAATGTATATATATGGAATTTAGAAAGATGGTAACATTGATCTTATATGTAAGACAGCAAGAGAGACACAGATGTATAGAACAGTCTTTTGGACTCTATGCGAGAAGGTGAGGGTGGGATGATTTGAGAGAATCATGTAACTTGTATATTATCATGAAACATGTATGTTATCATATGTGAAACAGATCGCCAGTCCTGGTTTGATGCATGAGAAAAGGTGCTCAGGCCTGATGCCTTGGGATGACCATGAGGGATGGGATGGGATGGGAAGGGAGGTGGGAGGGGGGTTCAGGATGGGGAACACATGTACACCCGTGGTTGATTCATGTCAATGTATGGCAAAACCCACTACAATATTGTAAAATAATTAGACTTCATTTAAAATAAATAAATTTTTAAAAATAATAAAAAAAGAAGATACACTGATGGTAAATAAGTATCTAAAAATTATTCAACACCATTAGTCATTCAGTTCAGTCAGTTCAGTTCAGTCTCTCAGTCGTGTCCAACTCTTTGCGACCCTATGAATCGCAGCATGCCAGGCCTCCCTGTCTATCACCATCTCCTGGAGTTCACTCAGACTCACATCCATCAAGTCGGTGATGCCATCCAGCCATCTCATCCTCTGTCATCCCCTTCTCCTCCTGCCCCCAATCCCTCCCAGCATCAGAGTCTTTTCCAATGAGTCAACTCTTCGCATGAGGTGGCCAAAGTACTGGAGTTTCAGCTTCAACATCATTCCTTCCAAAGAACACCCAGGGTTGATCTCCTTTAGAATGGACTGGTTGGATCTCCTTGCAGTCCAAGGAAAATGCAAATTAAAGCTACACTGAGCTATCACTACATAGTAATTAAAATGGCTAATTAAAANTCCATCGAGTCCGTGATGCCATCCAGCCATCTCATCTTCTGTCGTCCCCTTCTCCTCCTGCCCCCAATCCCTCCCAGCATCAGGGTCTTTTCCAATGAGTCACCTCTTCGCATGAGGTGGCCAAAGTACTGGAGTTTCAGCTTTAGCATCATTCCTTCCAAAGAACACCCAGGGTTGATCTCCTTTAGAATGGACTGGTTGGATCTCCTTGCAGTCCAAGGAAAATGCAAATTAAAGCTACACTGAGCTATCATTACATAGTAATTTAAAAACCCTGACAACTCCAAATGCTGATTAAGAGGCAGAAACAACTAGAGCTCTAATACATGACTGGTGAGAACACACTGGAAAATATTTTGGCTTGGTAACATTTTAGTGAAATTAAACATATACTTATCACAGTACTTAGTAATGTCATTCCAAGGAATCAAAGGGAAATAAAAACTAATTTTTGCAGAAAAATTTGTGTGCAATTATTGTGCTTACTTGGGTTTGTAATATAATCGTTAATAGGAATGGTGAGAGTGGACATTCTTGCCTTTTTGTTTGTAGTCTTGAGTTTATACAACCTCGTCTTAATTACTATAGCCTTGTAATAATTCTTAATACATTGTAGAAAGCTATGTTTTCTTTTCTATCAAAATCCATGTCTCCTCTTGGCTCTTTCTATTTCTATATTAATTTTATACTCAATTTGTGAAGTTCCACCCCAAATATGAAGAATCATTTGATTGGAATTATATAAATTAACTTAGGAAGAATGAAATTTATATAATCTTGAAAATTCAAATCCATAAATTTGGACTTTCTCTTCATTAATTATAGTCTTTATTGACTCTGTAAAATTTTTTAATAATTTTCCCTGCATAGGTCTTTCATATAATTTGTCATGTTCTTCTAGGTATTTGTTTCTGTGCTGCTGTATAATTAGCATGCTTTCTTCTTCTTCTTTTTTTTTTGAAAGGGAAGAGAAAATAAAATTTTCTGATTTATTTTTAAAATTTAGTTATCAAGGCACAGCAAAAAATGTGCTTATATGACAGTCTCTTCAAAATATCTATCAGGATATTAAGAAGACAACCATATCTTTTCTTTTATGCTTTAATTGAGATCTGATTGACATACAACATTATATTAAAGTGTATAACATAATGATTTGATATTTGTTATATATTGTGAAATGATCATCGTAAGTTGAGTTAACCTCCAACCTTGTTTTTCATCTTAAGGGAAGGGCCTTCAGTCTTTCAGATTAAGTAGAGAGTTAGCTGTAAGTTTTTCACAGATGCCCTTTATTGGGTTAAGGAAATCCTTGTTCCTATTTTGCTGAAAAGAATAGATGCTGAATTTTGTAAAATTCTTCTTACACAACAATTGAGATTTCCTTCTCTAATGTTCTGATCTGGAAAACAATATTGATTCATTTTTAAATGTTGGACTAGCCTTGTATTTCTAGCATAAACTCCACTTGGTTATTATGTGTTATCCTTTTAAATATACCTCTAGATTTTTTTATTGATACTTTTAGCATCTATTCTCATGGGAAATGTTGTCCTGTGGTTTTCTTTTCTTATAATGTCTTTTTTTGGACCTGGTTCTGTCTGGGTAATACTGATTTCATAAGCTGAGCTGGAAAGTGTTCTCTCCTCTTCTGTTTTCTGGTAGAGCTTGGGCATGACTGACATTTACTATCTAAATGTATGGTTGATTTTGTAAATGAAATTACCTAGGGCTGATTTTCCATTTTCCTTTGTTGGCAGTACTGTATTGTGTTTTGATGAGGAGTTGGGGCTTTAGAATTGAACAACCTCAAATTCATATGTAACTATTCATTTCTCCCTATATTCTCTTTGAACCTCAGTTTCTTCATCTGTAAAATGGGACATTGTGAGATTAAATAACAATATATATCACTTGATTATCACTGTGCTATACTACATTTGTATATGTTAACTTATTCACATTTTAATATTATAGTACTTACTACTTTTACAGATAAGAAAACTATTACAAACAGAAATTAAATAACTTCTCCAGGGTTACTCAAGTAGCACATAATGAGGCCAGGGTTTGAACTGAGCCTGTCTAGTTCCAGAGTCCTTGCCTTTAATCACTAAGGGGCACTAACTGTAATAATTGCTAACCCATTGTTGAGTATTAAAGCAGACAATATATGTAAGCAGCTAAATCTGTGCTAGTTCAATGCTGTTGTTTAGTAAACTGGTATGTGAAGAACTGACTCATTTGAAAAGATTGAAGGCAGGAAAGATTGAAGGCGAGAGGAGAAGGGGATGACAGAGGATGAGATGGTTGGATGGCATCACCGACTCAATGGACATGAGTTTGAGTAAACTCTGGAAGTTGGTGGTGGACAGGGAAGCCTGGCATGCTACAGTCCATGGGGTCACAAAGAGTCATGACTGAGTGACTGAACTGAACTGATTGTTATTCATAACACAAATTAATATTACTTTGAACAAAATCAGTACTTCAAAATATTTTCAACCTGTCAAAGACATTTTATTATAGACAATCAAGTACATTGTACTGAAAATTTATCACAGTGAAATTCCATACATATTTAGTGCACTTAAAAAAGTGATATTGTAAACGTCAAANAAAAAAAAAATTCTGCCAGTTCTTAAAAAAGATTAGAGGGGAAAATGACAAAGAATACTGAACTGGGATCCCTAGTAGGCAGGTGGTTAAGAATTCACTTTGCAATGCAGGGAACACGGGTTCAGTCCCTGGTTGGGGAAGTCAGATCCCAGATGCTGTGGGGCAACTAAACTGTCCCAGATCCCAGATGCTGTGGGGCAACTAAACTGTCGCACCCCAACTAGAGTCCATCTGCCGCCATGAAAAGTCCCCATCGGCCTCGACTGAGATCCAATGCAGCCAAGTTGGTTAATTAACTTTTTTTGTTAAGTTTCTATCTTAGAAAAAAACAACAACAAGAACAATGAACTAAGGGGATGCCATAAGAAACACAGGACTGACTAGTGACCCATTTAGGGTTTCAGTGTGAGTCACATGGGGGAGGGACACCAAAGTCATGGGATGTGTTTATAGGAAAACTGGCTGGTCTGATTTAGGATTAAAATAATAACTAGCAACCCTCAATAATTACACGGTGCTTTCAGGTTTCCAAGACATTCCATAGCCATTATCGCAGAAAATCCAACAGTCCAGGAATATGTCCAAGCTAAAGAAACTGAGGCTCAAATGATTCACCCAGAGTTTTCGTTATTAAGCTCTGGACATCCCTCTACTCTTAGTCCAGAGCTCTTTTTTTGATATCAGAATTTGAGAGAGGGGAAAAAACATAAATAAATACATCGGTGAAATTCTCAAGATTTCCTAATGTGAAGAGAGTTCAAACCAGACCTTCCTTCCACCCTCAGCCTTCACCACACTCTCATATTCTGTGCATCCTCTGCTCAAACCATATGGAATCCTTTAGGGTTCCTCCTTGCTTTCCTACTCAAAATACATAGGTAGAAGGCCTAACCCCCGATGTGAAGGTATTTGGAGATAAAGCTTTAAAGGAGGTAAAGTTAAATGAGGTCAAAAGGCTGGCGTCCCAATCCTGCTGGGACTGTGGGACTCTGCGTGTTCCGTCGTGTCTGACTCTCTGCCACCCCATGAATTGTAGCTCTCCAGGCTCCTCTGTCCATGGCATTTTCCAGGCAAGAGTACTGGAATGGGTTGCCATTTTCTCCTCCAGGGGATGTTCTTGACCCACAGATCATACCCGAGTCTCTTGTGTCTCCTGCACTGGCAGATGGATTCTTTACTGAGCCCCCTGGGTAGTCCTGTTATCCTTAAAAGAAGAGACACCAGAGCCTATGTGCCCTGTGACCTCCCGCTACAGAGTGACAAAGCGGACACCTACAAGCGAGGAAGTGAGGCATCCCCAGAGAGCAACCCTGTTCACACTCTGACTACGGACTTCCAGCCTCCGAAACTGAGAGAATGAATTCTGGTGTTTGAGGCGCCTAATCTGTGCGCTGTCCGCGGCAGTCCAGTGATTAAGACTCTGCACTTCCACTGCAGGGGGCAAGTATTTGATACCCGGTTAGGAAACTAGATCCCGAGTGCCTCATCTCTGAAATTCTGTTGTGGCACCAGGCTTCCCTGTGGCTCCGGTAGTAAAGAATCTGCCCACAATGCGGAAGATGTGGGTTCAATCCCTGAGTCGGGAAGATCCCCTGGAGGAGGAAATGGCAACCCACTCCACCGGTATTCTTGCCTGGAGAATTCCACGGACAGAGGAGCCTGGCGGACTATAGTCCAGGGGGTTGCAAAGAGTTGGATGACTAACACTTTCACTCTCTGTGGCAACACAAACCCGTCGCAACATCCCCTCTCTCTAGGTAACACAAACCCTCAATCTCTATTTAAATGTCATCTAACTGTCACTTCAGGAACTGAGCTCCAGTTACAAGCCTAGGTGCTTGTGTTACACGGTATTACAGCATCCAGCACTTCCTCAAAGGTAGACAAAATACCCATCATGTGTTCTTACAACTGCTTATTTAAATTCTCCACCGCTCAGGCATCTGTGCACTCCATGAAGTGCAGGACCTTCTTTGCCCCTACACATAGCATCCTCTGTTGTTCATTATACCAGGTACTGACTAGACATTGGTTGAACTGTTGGCCATCTTAATAAGACATTTATGGAAAAGGGCTATGAAACCAAAAAAAGCTGATGTTAATCCTTATCTGTTGAGTTGATGCCATAGAGAAAACATTACTGTCTCCTGCTTGATTCCCTTTAGTGCTGGCCTTCAGACTAACGGGTAGTTAATATATAGACACTGAAAGAATATCATGGGGAAAACAAAAGCCGAGAATTTTCTGAGATCTGCTATAAAACAGGTAGGGGACAGGGCTGAGTTTGTTTCTCAGTCATGTTCAAAGAGAAAGACAATATACATTTAACACTAGACAGAAAGGCTAACCACTCAGCTCTTTTTTTTTTTTTAACTTTCAATAAAAATGATGTTAAAATTTTAAAAAGAAAAACACGGTTAAAAGAAAACTAAAGCTCAGATGAGAAAGACTAAAAGAACATTTTATAATCTAATATTATGTAAAGGCAGTGATAATATACTAGTAGCTCACTAGGTTAGAATAAGGATTAAATTAGATATCTGTTGAAAGTTCCCAGGGTCTGATCTTTTTTATGCATTCAATAAATACCAATTTTTACTATTTTTAAATAAATAACACATGATAATAGTAATAATGGTAAATAAATTCAACATGTACCAATTTACAGGACATTCAGACGACATTAAAATGATTTGTAGATCTGAGCAATGAATTAGTCAACATTCAGTGTTGGAACTGTGGAGAATGCATTGGTCCTTGGAAAAAAGACAAGGATTTCTGTACTGACAATGTGGAAAATATAGGTTGATAAATGTGAAACATAAATAGAAATTTCAGCATGAATTATTAAGCAAATGGCTAAGAATATGGGATGAGGAAGTACCCAGGGAGAGCCAAAATGAATCACCCTTAGGAAAGCCATGCTTCATTTCCCTTCTAAAGTAACTCAGGATCAAGGGTCAGCAAACCTCAGCCTGCTGCCAGTTTTGTTTTTAAGTTTCACTGGAACACATTCTTTCATTCATGTGTGGCCTATTGCTGTTTTTGTGCTACAAAGGCAGAGGTGAATAGCTGCAAGGAACGCAAAGCCAAAAATATTTAACTACCTGGCTTCCCAGGTGGCACTAGTGGTAAAGAACCCACCCACCAATGCAGGCGACATCAAGAGACGTGGGTTCAAGCCCTGGGTCAGGAGGATCTGGAGGAGAACATGGTAACCCACTCCAGTCTTGCCTGGAGAATCCCATGAACAGAGGAACCTGGCAGGCCATGGTCCACGGGGTCACAAAGAATTAGACACAACTGAAAACACTCAGCATGTGCACACACACCTGGCCTTTACCAGAAAGTGTCTGCCAGCCCTTCCTCTGGATGCCAGGAAAATGCCACAGGATGGTATCGCCTCGGAACCAGGGTCCCCTCACTGACCTAGCCTCCGTGCTCAGACCTGGACAGCAGGATTCCACCCAGACTGGTTCAGTGGACTGGGCCAAGCAAGGCACTGGGCTTGGAGCAGAGCAACAGGTAAGACCAACAGAGGGAGCTGGCAACTGCGGTAGTCTCAGCCTGTGAGCTGGCTGATGAAGGGGGAAGGGTGCTACACTCACGACAGCCCTCTCAGTGACACAAATGTCAGGTGGAGAACCACAAGCCGAGGAGCAAGGCAAGGGGTGCTTGGATGTCCCTCCATCCTGTCCATGGCACTGCCTGCTGACAATGTCACCTTCAGAAGTAGGTGCATGATAGAAGTAGAATTGGGGAAATCGTGCGACTATTTGATCAGTTTTCTCTTCCTTCTAGATCACTGACATCAGCTTAGAAACATGCCATAACACCTCCAGTCTCAAAAAAACACTCTCCCTTTACCACCTACCCCACTGCCAAGTACCCACCCATCTCTGTTGCACTGCAGCGCAGAATTCCTCACAAGATTAATGCATACTCATAATCACAACCTCCCTCCTCTCCTCCTCTACTGAGTCCATGACATTCAGGCTTCCAGTCCCACTACCCCCACTGAAAGATGTTTAAGATCACCAAGGACTCCACGTTGTCAAATCCAATAATCAGGTCTCGGTCTTCAAGGCACTGGTCCTATGGGTGGGATTCCCCACAGTTCATTGCATCTTCATATTCTTCATTTGGCACAGGACACCAAGCCCTCTTGTTTTTCTTTCTACTTTCCAGGATGCTACTTCTCAGACCCCTTAGCTGATTCCTCTTCCTCTCCCTTTCTCTACATGCTGGCCTGCCTCAAATCTCATTCCTTGCCTTCTTAACATTTCTCTCTACAGCTATTTCCTTGATAACCGCATCTAAGCCTCAGACTGTAAATGTATCTTATACTAAAAATAAGAATGTAGCCCTTAAACTCTCAGATCTCTCCTGAATTCCAGTCTGGTGTATCCACCCACCAACTTGATATCACTGGCTGAAATTCCCACGTCCAAGACTGAACTCTTGATTCTACCCATCGTCACTCCAACAAATAAAATCCTCTCCTTCACGTTCCCTCATCCCAACAAATGGTCACTAACCAGCAATAATGGCCCCAAAGCAAAACCTTCTTCCTTCTTACTCTTAAAAATATCTAAGCAAATTTTGTGAGCTATAATGAATATCCTTGAATGTCTGTCTTTATGTGCACTAGGGGATATGTCTATAGCATAAATGCTGTAAAGAAAGTCTGTATTTTTTAAAGGTCCAAATTCAACTTTTCCTATGCTGCATACTATAGTAATTAATTACATTTCTTATGTCCGTTATATTGACAACATAATGGTTGATCAACAAGACACTGGTTATATAAATGAGACCACTCCTTCACAGATTCTAAGATGTCTACTTTTTCACATTTAATGTGTCCGAAATCTAGGCACAGCATTTTATAATTGCTACTGGCTAAGCAGCAATCATGGGAAAGCTGTTCAGACTTAGAAACAGCTGTTCATACTAATGGCAATTCCAACAGACTATGGGCATTGATGAGGCTACAAATGTTGAATAGGCCATACAGAATGTCTAAAACAAACTGCATCTGATTTAGCACCAAAAAATTACTACAAAGAATCAAAACAGGAATGGGACATGTATTTGGTATTAGTGAAACAAATATGTGTATTAATGTTCATTTCAGTTCAGTTCAGTTGCTCAGTCGTGTCTGACTCTTTGTGACCCCATGAATTGCAGCACACCAGGCCTCCCTGTCCATCACCAACTCCCGGAGTTCACTCAGACTCACATCCATTGATTCCTTGATGGCATCCTGCCACCTCATCCTCTGTCATCCCCTTTTCCTCCTGCCCCCAATCCCTCCCAGCATCAGAGTCTTTTCCAAGGAGTCAACTCTTCGCATGAGGTGGCCAAAGTATTGGAGTTTCAGCTTTAGCATCATTCCTTCCAAAGAAATCCCAGGG
>SJYX01017669.1:11493-29908 GCA_006410675.1 Oreotragus oreotragus | reverse complement strand
GACTCTGTGTGACCCCATAGACGGCAGCCCACCAGGCTCCCCCGTCCCTGGGATTCTCCAGGCAAGAACACTGGAGTGGGTTGCCATTTCCTTCTCCAATGCATGAAAGAGAAAAGTGAAAGTGAAGTCGCTCAGTCTGTCCGACTGTTAGCGACCCCATGGACTGCAGCCCACCAGGCTACTCCGTTCATTGGATTTTCCAGGCAAGAGTACTGGGGTGGGGTGCCATTGCCTTCCCCGTGTGTTTCGTGTAGTTTTTTAAAATCTTGATTACTGGCAAAAATTGAAGAAAGAATTACTGCCATCTTATAAAAAAGAAGGCTAATACTTAATGTACAAACACATGTAAGCAGGTATGGACGTGTATATTTATCAATATGTATCTCTAGAAGGATATGAGAACACTGGCAACAGGAATTGCTTAGAAGAAGGTGAACAGTGGACTCTGGATCAGAATGAGAGTAGGAAGGAAACTTTCTTTCCATTGTATACTTTTGATACTATTTTAATGTTTTACCAAGGTTTTCCTTCCCTCAAATCCCTCCTTGCTTAAAATTCCAAAAATACACTGGCAAGCTGCATGTGAAAATTGATATTCTTAAACTCAGAAGCACTGTGAATGAAATTTAGACTTAGCGTGACTGTACATGTGTGTTATAGGATACATGTTACATACTGTAAAACACACAGTACAGTATAGAAAATCTGCAGTGATTACTGTCAAATATAATTGAGAGCAAGAAAACTGATAGCTCAGGGAAGGAAACAAAACAGACACAAAGGCAGACTTAACATTATTACAAGATGGGGGGAGGGGCACTTCCCTGGTGGCTCAGTGGTAAGGCATCTGTCTGCCAATGCAGGACACACAGGTGCAATCCCTAATCCAAGAAAATCCCACATGCCTCAGAGCAACTAAGCCTGTTGTGCCACAACCACTGAGCCTGTGCTCTAGAGCCATTCTCTGCAGGAGCCAGGCAACGAGACGCCTGTGCGCTGCAACTAGAGAAAAGCCCATGAAGCAACAGAGACCCAGGACAGCCAAAAATAAATAAATAATTTTAAAAAAAGATGGGGTGGAGGGTTAAAGTGGAGATTGGGATTGTCATGCTTGTCAAAATAACCTACCAAAGAAAAGAAAAAAAAATAGGAAAGAAATTATTAGTCCCATCTGAGTTACATTTCCATAAGCACTCTTATAGAATCACACGCCCATTTCTTCACAAAAGTGACCTCCATCTACCAATACATTCATTCATGGATCTGACACTCTATAAGCTCCATGAGACACTGAGTTCCACAAAGGCAGGGAGGTGGTTTTGCTTAGCACCGCATTCCAAGACCAGCCCATAAGGGATGCTGCAGAACAGAGCAAAGGGGTTCTGACTTCATCTCTGCAGGCTCAGTTTCCTCATCTCTAAAGTGATGCCAATGGCACCTCCTCACGGGGCTGCTGTCAATTTGTGCAGGGAGAGCCCTACGCGTCGCGCCCAGCACTCAGGAGAGCTTCACCATGTCAGGGGATGGATATGACAGCAGACTAGACCACTGTGTTTCATCAGAGAACCAGGACGTCCCTGAATGAAAGGAGGCAGGACTTTCTTGAGACTGAAAAGTAAGATGAGCATAGGGTATCTTTCGGGGAAATGGTAACTCTTTCAGCAATTCCCTAAGTTATGTATTTTCAAACTGCTCATGCAGTATCATATAAGGGGACAGGGACGTGAAATCCCAGTAAGAGAACTAAGACAAAATGTAGCACATGTCCAGCACGTGGAAGTTAGAAGTCATGGACTGTCTCTTCCAGAATAATGGAAATAAAACCAAAAATAAGCAAAAGGGACCTAATTAAACACAAAAGCTTTTGCACAGCAAAGGAAACACAAAACAAAAAGACAACCCAAAGATTGGGAGAAAATATTTGCAAATGATATGACCAATAAGGGGTTAGTCTCCAAAATTTACAAACAGCTCGTGATACTTAACAGCACCAAAACAAACAACCCAGTTGACAAATGGGCAGAAGACCTCAACAGACGTTTCTCCAAAGAAGATAAGCTGCTGCTGCTGCTGCTGCTGCTGAGTCGCTTCAGTCGTGTCCACCTCTGTGCGACCCCACCAGCCTCCCCTGTCCCTGGGATTCTCCAGGCAAGAACACTGGAGTGGGTTGCCATCTCCTTCTCCAATGCATGAAAGTGAAAAGTGAAAGTGAAGTCGCTCTCTCATGTCCGACTCTTCGCAATCCCATGGACTGCAGACCACCAGCCTCCTCCATCCATGGGATTTTCCAGGCGAGAGTACTAGAGCGGGGTGCCATTGCCTTCTCGAAAAGAAGACACACAGATGGCCAGTAGGTACATGAAAAGATGCTCAACACTGCTAGGTATTTGAGAAATACAAATCAAAACTAAAATGAGACATCACCTTACACCAGCCAGAATGGCTATCATCAAAAAGTCCACAAATAATGCTGGAATGGGTGTGGAGAGGAGGGAACCCTTCTCCACTTTTGGTGGGGATGTAAACTGGTACAGCCACTGCTGCTGCTGCTATTGCTGCAAAGTCGCTTCAGTCGTGTCCGACTCTGTGCGACCCCACTGACGGCAGCCCACTAGGCTCCTCTGTCCCTGGGATTCTGCAGGAAAGAATACTGGGGTGGGTTGCCATTGCCTTCTCCAGGTACAGTCACTAGGGAGAACAGAACGGAAGCTCCTTAAAGAAATAAAAATAGACTTACCGTATGACCCTGATATCCCACTCCAGGGCATCTATCCAGAGAAAAATCTGATCCCCAATGTTCATTGCAGCACTGCTTACAATAACCAAGACATAGAACCAACCTAAATGCCCATGGAATGGATAAATGACAGAGGAATGGATAAAGATGTGTGTGTGTCGGTGGGGGGAGGTGTATAAAGAAAGAAATTTGCAGCACATGGATGGACCCAGAGAGTATCATTCTGAGTTAACAGAAGGAGAAATATCATATAATATCCTTATTACATGAAATCTGAAAAGAAGTGATATAAATGATCTTACTTTCAAAACAGAAACAGATTCACAGACTTTGAGAATGAACTTCTGGTTGCCAGGGGGAAGGTGGGAGAAAGGGATAGTTAGGGATGGACATCTGCACACTGCTATATTAAAAATGGATAACCAACAGTGACCTGCTGTATAGCATATGGAACTCTGCTCAATGTTATGTGGCAGCCTAGATGGGAGGGGAGTTTGGGGGAGAATGGATACATGTATTCATATGGCTGAGTCCCTCTGCTGTTCACCTAAAACTATCACAACATTGTTTGTTAATTGGCTATTGCCAAATACAAAATAAAACATTTTTTAAAAAAGGTGATGGACTGGACCTACACATAATAACCTGGATAGAAATGAGAAACATAGCGTGGAGGGAAAGCATTAAGAGACACAGTGAGGTGTGTGGGACAAAACTATTTATACAAATTTTAATTATGGGCGTTGGGGGTCCAAGGTAATAAGACGGAGAAGGCAATGGCACCCCACTCCAGTTCTCTTGCCTGGAAAATCCCATGGATGGAGGAGCCTGGTGGGCTGCAGTCCATGGGGTTGTTAAGAGTAGGAAATGACTGAGCGACTTCACTTTCATGCATTGAAGAAGGAAATGGCAACCAACTCCAGTGTTCTTGCCTGGAGAATCCCAGGGACCAGGGAGCCTGGTGGGCTGCCGTCTATGGGGTTACACAGAGTCGGACACGACTGAAGCGACTTAGCAGCAGCAGCAGCAGCAAGGTAATAAGAGATATTTAAAACACATATAAACCAAAAGAATGTTCATTCAATACATGAGAATGATTTCCAGAGACTGAAAGAAGGGATGGACAAGGGAATAAAAAAACCAAAGAGATGGTCACATTCTGCCCCAAAATGGTACGTGGTATGAACTGAGGGGTATCATTATTAACTAAGTGTACCAACACTTCAAAGTAAAAATAAAGAGAATAACAAACAGCAATCATCTCCTGTGATAATGCTGAAAGAACAAGAACAGCCTCAAGAGGATATGGGGGAGTGGCCTGATAATAGCAAGCTGATCATCACAGACCAAAGCCAATGCAAACAAGCTGTATCTCTAAAAACAGATAATTGAGATCTGAAGATACTAAAAAGGGGGCTGTTAATACAAAACATGTTAACAGTTATGCCAGTAAGATTTAAGGTGGTTTATAACAACAGAATGAGATACATATATCATCTCAAAAAGGACTCCAAAAAAAAACATATTAAAAGTATGGACAAAACCCAAGTGAATGATTACAAATTGCTGCTCTGATAACCAGTTTTCAAATCTGCTCAGATACTTTCATTTAGAGGATAATTGTGAAGGCAAAAGATAATAAGATGTATAAGCATAAATAAACAAGGGCTATGAATAAAGGGAATTCTTTTCATGGAAACTGTTTTGACTATAGGTAAAATTATATATGGAATACAAAGATTTTACAAGGTGATAAAAGGAAAAGAATGACAGGTCCATGAATTTTTTTAGTTTAAATATGATTTCAGGTTTTATCTGATTTCTAATTAACAGTCAGCAGCAGTTTGAAACACTCCAGCTTTTAATTTCTAAGGTTTTAACTACCTGTAAATATTTCAGAAGATACTGATTTAAATGATGCTGAAACTCTCTTTTTAAAATTTATTTTTGGTTAGGCTGGGTCTTCACTGCTCTGTGGACTTCTCTCTAGTTGTGGCGAGCAGGGGTCACTCTCTAGTTGTGGTGGCCTCTCTTGTGGAACATGGGCTCGAGGGCGCACCAGTTCAGGAGGTGCAGCTCTAGGGCCCAGGAGCTGTGGTTCCCAGGCTCCCGAGCACAGGCTCAACAGCTGTGCTGCACAAGCTTTGGGATCTTTCCAGATGAGGGATTGAATCCAGGTTTCCTGCACTGGCAGGAAGATTTTTTTACCACTGAGCCACCAAAATTCTCTGTTAATATCAGAATATGTTTGGGATCATGAATGATTTTAGTCTCTATAGTTTACAAAAAGCTTATGGAATACTGTTCAGTATTTTTTTTAATAATGTAAACTTTAGAAAAAAATTTTTTTCAACAATCTCTACTCACTGGCTATTTAATTAGTTAATTAATTAGTTATTAATACATGTCCCAATAAATTCTCTTCTGTTTATTACCATCCTAAATCTCAAAGGATTTTAGTAATGAATCCAAGTATTATCAAAGAAGGCCGGAAGACGTGAAGAATTACACAAAAACATTGGTACATAGGTATTAGGACTTTCCTGTAGCTCAGATGGCAAAGAATCGGCCTGCAATACAGGAGACCCAGGTTAGATCCCTGGGTCAGAAAGATCCTCAGAAGGGAATGGCTACCCACATTAGTATTCTTGCCTGGAAAATCCCAGGGACAGAGGACCCTGGCAGGCTACAGTCAGTGGGGTCACAAAGAGTCAGACTTACGTAAGAGACCCAGTACAAAGTTGGTAGTTACATCACTTTAAAAATTACCCAACTCAAAGTAACTCTTGGATAAAAGACCCACTTAATCAGTTAAGATAACCATGAAAAGAAGATGAAACGACAGATGTTAGCCAGATGCTGCACATAAGACCAAAATACCAGATAACAGATACAGAGGAGGTCCTGCAATTCCATGAAGGCAGAGACAAGACAGAGCCCTCAGAGAACCAAGTAGCATAAAAAAGGCAAGGAAAAGTTGGTCGCCCCAGATGGAGGAATCCCACGGACCTGGAACCCATGGGCACCAACACATCCTCCAGCCTTCATCTCAGGTGTCAAACATAGACGCCATGGAAAGGCAACGCGTGCTAATTACCAGACGGAACTCTACAGCATTTGTGTGGTCTGCAAATGTTTAAATCTATATGCTTTACTGAATGCTATTTGTAACATGCTCATCTTGAATGCCTGGTGACTGTTTTTTTTTTTTTCCTACCTGTACCATGAATTAGAATATTCTACTTAATATAAACATAGCAACCAAACATAAACAATGCGGACATCAAATGCTATCAGTTTTTTCTTTCAATTCTTAGCTTACTACTTGGAAAGCAGATATTTAAAATTCTTGATTCTGAGATTCAAAGTACGATCAAATATATAAGCTGATAGAGTGCCATGGGAGGGGACTACTTGGCAGAATTTTTGTCACTGAGGTTCTTAAATTTGGTTGAGCAACAGAATATTCAACTGGAATATCTTGGGATTGGTATAAATATGTGTATTTTAAACAATATCTGGGTAATTCATATGAAAATACTTGAAGACCATCAATACAGTGAATTATTGGGAGTATCAGCCAGACTATAAAATCAGACTTAAAAGCTTGTCTAACTCTACATTACAGAATTTCAGGAGCCTAAAGACTTGACTAAATCACAGAACTAGGTATATTAGAAAACTATAGATGAATAACTTTCATGAGCACTGACACAAAAGTCCTTAACAAAATATTTGCAAAATGCATACAGCAAAATATAATGTGAATTATTCACCATAATCAAGTAGGATTTAGCCCAAGAATACAAGTTTGTTTTAACATCTAAAGATGAGTTAATATAATACATTATAATGGAATGAAGGACAAAACCACATTATCATGTCAAGACATTTAGAAAAAGCATTCAACAGAACCCAGCCTCCATTTATGACAAAGACTCTCAACAAACTAAGACTGGAAGAATCAGATCTTAGAAGGGGAAAGCACCCCAGATTACTAGAAGTAGTGCTTTGAAAATTTAAAAACTGCTTCTTCCTACTGGAGCGGGCTGCTATTTCCTTCTCCAGGGGATCTTCCCAACCCAGGGATCGAACCCAGGTCTCCTGCATTGCAGGCAGNAACTAAGACTGGAAGAATCAGATCTTAGAAGGGGAAAGCACCCCAGATTACTAGAAGTAGTGCTTTGAAAATTTAAAAACTGCTTCTTCCTACTGGAGCGGGCTGCTATTTCCTTCTCCAGGGGATCTTCCCAACCCAGGGATCGAACCCAGGTCTCCTGCATTGCAGGCAGATACTTTACCATCTGAGCCACCAGGGAAGCCCTTTTGAAACTCAATAATATTAAAATATCAGAAACTTAAGGAGAAGATGACTCTTTAAATTGTTCTAATTCTTTAACAGTTATTAGGAAGACTGATTTATGAAATTCATTATTCAGATGCTTAATAGTCTTTCAAAAGGCATCAAAAGGATGCCAAAGGACCACTTAGGTACCTATCCTCTGGCCTTATATATTTCTCTATTGCTTACATTCATATGACCCAGTGGAAACATGGTAACCATACAATTGCCCGAGAGAGAGCAAAATGTCTCTACTATAGCAATGCTCTGTCCCAATTTCCATATGCCACACCTGCCTCATCCACCATCTACAATCAGTCTCCCCGCTCACATCACCCATTCTCCATAGGGCTAACCCTGCTCAGCAGAGGAAGGAGACGGGGACAAGGTCTTTATATTTTATATCACATACTCACCCACACAGATGGCCATGGCCATTTCAAGTATGTCCTTCTTTTGAAAGGTCACCAACCAGTAGACTGGACGACTGGGAGATCTTATAGCCATGCGGTTTAAACCTGTCTCTCTAGCTCTCAAGTATTTCCTTGATACCCACTGTGAACTTTATTTTCAACATTTTCTATGGGAGAAGAATGTCCTTCACTCCCACTCCTTACCAAGTAATCCCAAGACTTCAAGAAAATGAAGATTAAAAAACAGGAGCTCGCTCTCCTCCAAATTTCAAAGCCATGACCGCTCTTACCTTGCAGGAGAACTACCCAGATAGGTACACTGAGGAGACTGCGGTTAGTCTTAGGGAGAGGCAAACAGCCTTGCTTTACTCATTTATGTTGGTGGCTGTGGCTGTTTGTACCACGTGGCAGCGCTGAGTAGTGTCAGAAACCATATGGCTCACAAAGCTTAAAATACTATCTGGCCCTTTAAAGAAAATGTTTACAGTCTTAATGATCAAGGGAAAGGAGCATCAGTGATGCTACTGGGGGGTTATTTCAAACTACGTACTAGAAGTTTCACACAAGCATAAACAATGATAATCGCCCACCAAAGTACCCCAAAATAGGAAGTCGGTCTGCACCTCAGTTCCAATGAACGTAGGACGGATATATAGACTCGCAGATGTTGAGTAGGGGACCCATTCCTCATCCAATTTCACAAGCTGCTGAATACACTCTAAAAGCTCTTTCTTGTCAAACGCCTGAAGGAATGAAAAACACAATGAATAATGCAACGTTCTTCCACTGTAGCAGTAAGAAAAGATCCTCATGAAAGCTTTGACTGTTAAAAAAAAAGGACTAAGAAGGAAATCCCTGGAGGTCCAGTGGTTAGGACTTGGTGCTTTCACTGCAGTGACCCAGGTTCAATCCCTGGTCAGGGAACTAAGAT
Source organism: Oreotragus oreotragus (assembly GCA_006410675.1). Classification (NCBI taxonomy): domain Eukaryota; kingdom Metazoa; phylum Chordata; class Mammalia; order Artiodactyla; family Bovidae; genus Oreotragus; species Oreotragus oreotragus. The sequence goes on along the minus strand of SJYX01017669.1, from coordinate 21,485 downwards.
CGTGCAAAGCCACGCAGTATGGACAAAAAAAAAAAGTACCAAATATAAGTAAGCCAATAGATAAAAATTTATAACTAATAATATAAAACCAAGCAATTTTTTTCTGTGACTTTTCCTCCTCAAATTGTGATGGAATGATAGATTAGTCACATAAGGAAGATAAATACATGGTTCCCTGCCTCTTACCAAACGCAAATACCAACTGTAGTTGATGACATACTTACATGTGAGAAAACATTAATATTTCTATAAAACAAAAATACAAAGTATCATTGTCACCTTAAAGCAGAATTCTTAAATAAAAGACATAAAGCACAAATCATTAAGGGAAAAAACAGACAAAATTTGACTATTTAAAACTTAAGATCTCCTATTCTTCAAAAGATAAAAAAAAGTGACACACTGGGTGAAGTTTTTTGGTAGTATAACCAACAAAGGATAGTAACTGGAAAACATTAAGATAACCTGAAAATCAGTAAGAGACCAATGATACAATAAGAAAATGGGTAAAAGCGAAGAGTAATTTATTTCACGAAGGTGAAAAAGGGTTTTATGTACTAAATAGGTGACAGCTTATAAAATAAGTAGTTTCTACTTACTTGGTAGGGCAAAGAAACATACTTTCAGAGAGATGTGATGGGTTATTCAAGGTAGACATGAGTCAGAAACACATATGAACAGTTCATGACATCAGGATTTGGCTACTGAAGTACTAACTTGTAATAGCAATCGCAAGTGTTACAGAAACCAGGACTGCCAATCATCTAGGACATACCATCTCCCTGTGTCAAGTACAGGGTTTCTGTTACTCCTGTCTAGAGGTAAGATTTAGTGGAAAGAGCTTGACTAGGGATTTAAAAACTTACATCAAAGTTCTTACCCTGTCCCTTTATGCTGTGTGAGCTTAGGCAAGTCATCTAACCTCTCTGGGCTTAAGCTTTTTAATCTGAGCAAAGGTGCTGCTAAAATTTACAAGGCATACCTTCTTGGCAGTGGCTCACTGCTATGATTAAAAATGCAAAGAATGTAAAACCACATAACGCAGTTTGTGGCCGAGCTGATGTCCAATAAATGTTACTTCCCTTTTCTTCTGTCCTCATTTTAAAAGGATTTCCCAATGATTTGTCTGTAACGGGTAAAGAGTAGAGCTATGACTGAACTGAAAGAAATTACCTGAATGTTCCTTCTGCTACTATACTATGGCCTCTGAAGAAAGCGGGTAAAGCGTGGGTTCCAAAAGGAAGAAGGAAGGGCTTCCCTGGTGGTCCAGAGGTTAAGAATCCACCTTCCAATGTAGGAGACGTGGGCTCATTCCCTGGAGGGGTGCTGAGATCCCACATGCTGTGGGGCAACTGAGCCTGCATGCCACAACGAAGAATCCGCACAGCCAAAATAAAATAAAAAGGAAGAAGAAGGGAGAGCCTGGCTAAAAAAAGAGTCATCACTTGGGTTTCTTCAACTGAAGACCTTCAGGTGAAGGTCAGGGACAAATGAAATATCTCAATGGAGAAAAGACTTCTTTCAGTTTAGAAAGGCAGCCTGTTCACGTCTCGGGGAATGAAAGTAATCTAAGTTCCTCCTACCTAGGCATGAACCTTACGGTCTTCCAACCCACCTCAGAATGAATTCTGCTCCATAACAAACAATGGGATAGTCAGGAACCAGTGGCTTTGAGAAAACATTTTTATATCCTTTCTTGAAAAAAAAGTTAATAAAACTTGGGGTAAAATGTCAAAACAACTAATTAAATCACTGCATATTCAAAGGCAGAGATATTACTTTGCCGACTGAGGTCCGCCTAGTCAAGGCTATGGTTTTTCCTGTGGTCATGTATGGATGTGAGAGTTGGACTGTGAAGAAGGCTGAGCACTGAAGAATCGACTCTTTTGAACTGTGGTGTTGGAGAAGACTCTTGAGAGTCCCCTGGACTGCAAGGAGATCCAACCAGTCCATTCTGAAGGAGATCAGCCCTGGGTGTTCTTTGGAAGGAATGATGCTAAAGCTGAAACTCCAGTACTCTGGCCACCTCATGCGAAGAGTAGACTCATTGGAAAAGACTCTGATGCTGGGAGGGATTGAGGGCAGGAGGAGAAGGGGACGACCGAGGATGAGATGGCTGGATGGCATCACTGACTCGATGGACGTGAGTCTGAGTGAACTCCGGGAGATGGTGATGGACAGGGAGGCCTGGCATGCTGCGATTCATGGGGTCGCAGAGAGTCAGACACGGCTGACAGACTGAAATGAACTGAACTGAACTGATACTTATTAGTAGCATCTTAAGCAATTAGGGAAAACTCCCTAATTATCTGTGTAGTACACCGTATTTCATACTACAATTTCATATACTCTTTAAATTTTATTATTTCAGTTTGAGGCATATTTTTTTTCCTTGTCCTATTATCTCCCACATACACATTAAATCCTCACAGACACTCATAAAGAAATAGATTGTGGAATTGCCAGATGGTTACTTCTTGCATTTTTACCTCACTGATTAAAAAACAGACCAGAAATAACTTCAGTGCTCATATGATTTATAGTAAATACTGATGTAAATACTCAGCAATGTTTCATTTGGTGGAATTCAGTGACCAATTACAAGAGAAATTCTTAATTTACGTACCGGCAAAGTGGCCCTCATAGCAGATCGGTACATCCTATCCATGTTGAGGTTTGGCCGAAACAGACGAATTTTATTATCTACTCCCCGAAATGCCTTCAACCCTTCAAATAACTGAAGATAAAAGAAAAATAAATGTTAGAAGGTAAATAAATGAAAACAGTCCCCGTGTTCTGAAAACTGACTTTTCTATGGCTCTTCGTCACTTTCACCATGTAAAGCTATTGACACAGACCCTAAATCTAGAAAAGCCAGACAGACCGGTTTTGGTCCCTGGGATAAAAAGAAGTCCCTTTATCAGCAAGATCTGGAGGGAATTCAGAGTTACGCTTTGTACTACAGGAGCTGGATGGTTAAATAACACACACGTCTACACAATGTGGACTGACTGCCTACAAAACAGAAATGGAATCAAAGATCCCATAGTACCCTGCCCCCAATCCATCCCAAAACACCCATGTATCTTTTCATTTTATCTGGCTCCTATGAACTCTGGAGAGTGGATATCTATGTGACTGGAGGTGGTTCAGCCTCCCAAATCACAGAAACCAAGCAGCTCAAGGCTCTTGCTAGGGCAACGCCACCTACTCAGGGTGAGGTCACAAACAAAATGCTGAGGAGGGAAATGAAAAGACTTTGAAGTTAGTGCATATTGATAAATATATAGAAAAGAGGAAAAATCGAACATTTTAATGGGAATTTTTTTGTGTGATAAACTATTTGAGAAAAGAATCTAAAAAGGATGATTGTATGTATAGGCATAGCTGAATCATGTTGTTGCAGACCAAAAGCTGATACCACACTGTAAATCAACTATACTTCAATAAAATTTTTTTTTTAAAAAAAGGAAAATTTCTACCACACGTTCTCTAAGTGATTGATATAACAGGTTCTCTAAGTGATTGATATAACAAACAGGTTAAAACAAAGTAAAAATATGGATGATTTGAACAACAGAAACAACAAACTAACCCAGTGGACACAGAGCCCTGCACATACTACCTGCAGAAGGCGTGTTCTTTCACATGTTTAAGATAAGCTAGATCTCAAAAGCAGAAATGTAACCATAAGATATACACATTTTGGAAAAAAAGAAATCCATCACTTAATATTAAAGAGTGAGTTAAAGGAGAAAAAGAACGGAAATTAGAAAATATGCTAAGCTGAATGAGAATAAAAATTGGGCCTTCAGATGCTTACAGCCTCAAAGCTTACAAGAGCAAAGAAATACAAATTCTGGAGCACAACTAAAAAGCACAAGAGGAGATGTTTTGCTGAAGCGCAAATATGTGGTTAATTTATTAACTGTAATAAGACTAGAGCTTTGGTTAAAAGATTTGGTCATCAGATTAACTCAGTTGATAACATCTGAAACAAAAAAGCATAAAAAGCAATGTCATATAAACACTTTTAAAAATGAAGCCAGTGAGGTGATATTGCTAAATATATAACAAAACAACCTTTCAGACAAGAAGCACTGCTGGAAATAAAGAAGGTAAGTAACTTTATAAGGTTCAATTTATTTCAGTTTAAAAACTGTACACATTTGATATAGGTTCAAATTTACATAAAGATTATATGATAATGTCATTGAATAATGAAGATGCAAAATACACAAAGGATAACAGTCTAACTACGCTGGATTTATCCCAAGAATAGTCAATGGTTTAATATTAGAAAATATATGAAATTCACTATATTAATAGTTTATGTGAAAAAAAACTATCATCCCACTGATGTAATAAATGCACCTGATAAAACCAAACATTCATTCATGATTTTTTTTAAAAAGTTTCCTCAATAACTAAGGAAAAATAGAATCTTCTTTAAGTGATAAAGGCTTTCTCCAATAAATTTGCAACAAATATTATATTTAAAATGGCAGTTTTTAAAAAAGTATAGTTGATTTACAATGCATTAGTTTCAGCATCAGGTATGCAGCAAAGTGATTCAGTTTATATATATATATATACACATATATATATATCCTTTTTCAGACTCTTTTCCATTATAGGTTATTACAAGATATTGAATAGTTTCCTGTGTTATAGTAGGTCCTTGTTGTTTATCTATTAAAGTGATAAAATTTAAAGCTTTTCTTTCAGATTGAGGCCATCACATATTGCCTGCTGTAACTACGAATACTTTAAATCAGTATTGCACTACCAATAAAGTAAAGCAAGGGTCATGAAATAACTCCAGGGGATCTTTCCGACCCAGGGATCAAACCCACATCTCTTATGTCTCCTGCCTTGGCAGGAGGGTTCTTTACCACTAGGATCACTTGAGAAACCCTGAAATAGAAGTATAAAGTTGGGAGAAGAAAAAAAACCTGTCATAGATCTTGAGACACAGAAAAGATTAAATGTAGAAAATCCAGAAAAACTGACATAATCTTTTGAAATTATCTGTTTAGGCAAGGTAACCAGATAAGAAACTATATTCCCACATAACAGCAGCAGTTAGAAAATAAAAACACTATCTATTTAAGGTAGAATTAAAACCAGCTCCTAGCTGGGGAAAATCTAACAGAAGCGAAAGACATAAGGAAAATATAAAACTTATCAAATCATTAAAGGCCTAACTAAAGCAGAAAGCAATCTCATATTCACAGATTTAAAGATTCTATATTATAAAGATCGCACTAATGAACAGTGCAGGTTATCTCTGCTCAGTGTTACGTGGCAACCTGAATGGGAGGAGAGTTTGAGGGAGAATGGATACATGTATATACATGGCTGAGTCCTCAGTTGCCCACTTGAAACTATCTCAATATTGGTAATCGACTATAATCAAAATCAAAAGTTTAAAAAAATAAAATGCTTTAGGATTAAAAAATAAAATATAAAGATGCCGATTCTCCCACAATTGACTGATAAAATATAATGCAATCCAAATGAAAATCATGTCGGGGCATTTATTTTTCTTGCAACAAACTGAATCACAAAAGTTTGACTGACATGATAAACTGAATCTAAGCTATAAGAAAAAGGAAAAGAACAGAAATATCCAAGGCACTCCTGAAGAGTGAAACAGAAGGGCTAGTCCTAGTAGACATCAAGACTCCTTATTAAAGAAAAATAAAAGACTCCTTATAGTGATTTGGAGATAAAGACAGTGTGGCTTTTGCCCAGATGGACAAGCAAAACAATGAAACAAAAGAGAGACAAGACAATGGAAGGCAAATAGAGATCTAGAAGCAGAACCTCATGTATGTGCTAAGATGTGCTATGATGTATCAGAAGGAAAAAAGCCTTCTTTAATGGTGCTGGGACAATCGGGTATCTGTAGGAAAACAAAGAATCGGACACGACTGAGCGACTTCACTTTGACTTTTCACTTTCATGCACTGGAGAAGGAAATGGCAACCCACTCCAGTATTCTTGCCTAGAGAATCCCAGGGATGGAGGAGCCTGGTGGGCTGCCATCTATGGGGTCGCACACAGTCGGACACAACTGAAGCGACTTAGCAGCAGCAGCAGCAGGAAAACAAAACAGACAAACAGAAAGAAAAACTGGACCCCTACTTCATACAAAAATCAACTGCTGAAATTAAAGACCTAACTGTGACGGACAAAATCAATAATACAGGAAGATGTCTTCATAATCTAGGAGTAGAAAAAGACTCTTTAAACAAGACACAAAACCAAACCTAAAGCAAAGATTGATAAATTCAACTTTTAAAAATTGATATGTGGAGTTCCCAGGTGGCCTAGTTGTTAGAATTCTGGGGTTTCACTGCCTTGGCCTGGGTTCAATCCCTGATTGGGAAACTAATAATCCACAAATTGCGTGGCATAGCCCCCCACCTCCCCAAAAAGTGCAATTTATTTCTTGTCATCAAAAACTTATGGGGAGAATAAAAAGTCAAAGTGTGGAAGAAAATATTTAAAACACATATAAATGACATAAGACCTATATTCAAAATATATAACGTACTTCTAACAAATAAAAAAGACAAGACAATAGAGTGAGCAAAGATGGAAACAAGCAGGCACCTCAAAGAAAATGAAATCCAATTGACAAACATTTGAAAATGTGTTCAACCTCTTCAGAAGTGGCAATTAATATCACAATAACATGTCATCTTATTAATAAGCTAAAAATTCAGTCAGGCTATAAGAACTGGCAAAGTTGATGAGTTGTGATTGAATGTATCTGCTAATTCATGGCTAGTGAGTATAAAAACTGGTAAAATCACCATGGAAAAGTTTCCCCTTTCTCATAAAATCGAAGATATGTTCAATACCAGCAGCACATTCCTAGATATATCCTCAAGTAGTATTTCTCAAAGTTTTTTGGTGTCAGATGCCTTCACACTCTTAAAAATTATAAAGGTCTCAAAGAGTTTTTATTTAGAAAGTATTCTATCAATATTTATCATAGCCATAGTGAGAAATTGTATTTATTAACAATAATAGACTATGATGTTAAAATATTTTCATTCACATTATCTATATTTTCCAAGAGGATTAATATTAAATGTGACCCTGTTTTACATTATTGCAAATCTTTAATGTTTGGCTTAACAAAAAACAGCTGGATTCTCCTATCTGCTTCTGCATTCAGTCCTTTGCAATAAGAAATTTTGGCTGAAGTACACAAAGAAAATCCAGTCTCATATAGATATATGGTTGAGGAAGAAAGGACTTGTGATAACTTTTTCAGATAATCATGGGTATTAATCTCTGATACTCTTCTAAAACTTGACAACTGCTGGTCCCTTACAGCTTAGCTGCACTGCAGAATCTGAAACCCCATCAGTAAGGTTTTTATACTCTGTTAATTTCTTAAAATCCAATGGTCTCAGTCAGGGTTCAACTGAGAAGAAACAGAACCAGGAGAAATATATATAACATCTACAGATTTGTTAGAAGAAATTGCCCAAAGTGTCTGTGGAGGCGGCTAAGCAAAGTACAAAATCTGTAGGATGAGCACTGAGAAACAAGGCCACAAGCAGGCTGGACCAGGAGATGTGAGCTGCAGCCCATCCCCACCTGACTCAGGAAGGGAGACAGAGCAGGACAGTGAGTGCATGTGAGCAGCCAGACCTACACGGATGTCCTGAGGTCAGGCTCACCCAGTAATCTTCCTCTGGATAACCTCAAATCAACCAATCAGGGACTTTAACCACATCTGCAAAATTCCTTCAAAGGGCACCCAGATTAGTGTGTGATTGAATGAAAAATGACCACCGCCACCCAAAGTCCTCCAAGGTTCACAAGAGAATGTCCTTGCAGTCCCAAACCAAAGGGAAACGAAAAATGGAATTCTAGGGACCTCAGTTTACAATAGCCAAACTGACATATCAAAAATCCTATCTTGTACTTGGAATAATTTTTGTTTTTTTCATGTTAAAATGTACTTCGGGGATTTTGGGGTTTTGTTTGTTTGCTTTTTAATTTTATGGCTGCAGCAAGCAGGATTCAGTTCACTGACTAGGGATCAAACCTGTGCCCACTGCAGTGGAAGTGGGAGTCTTAACCACTGGGCTACCAGGGAAATCTACACTTTGAATGAATCTTTATTCATATATAAATTTGTAATATCATGGAACACTCACTTGGAGAAATACTGGTTGCCTGAGTTACACAGACCTTTCAAAGGGTAACTCCTTCTAAAACTACCAATATCATTAAAACATTGGTAACCACCAATATAATACAAAATCAGACCTCTTTAATAGGAGGAAAGGGTGGGGGATACAAATTTTCCAAAGATTCCAATTTTCACTTGAGAGCTAGAATTTTACCACTGCCCATAAATATAGTCCATTGTTTTACTTGAAGTGACAGGCTTATTTCACTCATTTTCAAAAAAACACACACAAGTTTGAACAACTTTGTTCTTTCAAGGAACAATGGTGCCAGGTAGACAAAGTAGCCAGTTGAGTTCACCACACAAAAACAATCATGCGGTTGCTTTTCCTTGAGGCAACCATGGCACTTCAGTATAACAGAGTGCTTCATGGGAAATGGATGTTTTCTCACACAGAATAAAATGTTTATGTAAGAGTCAAGATTTAATAAACTCAATCATTATTACACTTCATTGAGAACATTAAGTAGAGCTGACATTCTTTTTATACCGTCATGCAATGCAATAAACAATACAATGACTAACGGGTTGGGTGGCAAAGCGTTATCTGGTACAAATGTCAACACAATGAGAAAGAAAAATAATACCTTAGTATTACTGTGAAGAGTTTTACCTTAGGCAATCTCTTCAAAGGGCAGCCTAGGGGGGTCTATGGACCACACTTCAAGAACTGCTGACTTAAAGAAACATGTAAACAAGTACAACAGCATACTATGCACAAGAACGTTCACAGAAGGAAACTGGACAAGTGCCAGGTCAAAAATAGACTGAATATATTCACATAATATAACACTACTGCTATAAGGAACATACCATGAGACTCGGATAACACAGGTCTCTGCCCTGAGTTTCACACTTTCAGGGGCCTCTCACCTCTATCTTCCCCCAGTTGTGACCTCCTTGGAAGAAGTAGTTGACTGGACCCTTTTCTAGACAGACTCCAAATACTCAGTTGTAGGGATTCCCTGAATTCCCTGCCCAAATGGCCCTGATCCTATTTTCAGGGTCTGAACAGGCCTCCTGATCTCTTAAGAACAGACAGGATCACTAGGGTGCTTGCACCTAAGTCCAAGGGATGGCCAAGGGTCATCTGTTTGCAGGTGGGGTGGGCATCTATGTGCATGTGCAAAAGGCCCCTTGTCGTACAGGATGAGTCAGGATTGAAAGAAAGAGAGAGGGTGGACTATGGGATGTCTCTGTTTTTACTTTTGTCCCAGACCCCACAGACATGAGGATTGGTCCTGGATGGATAGATCTCACATAATATTGGGCTCAAACAATAGATACGTGTGCATGTGCACACACATGCAATACATATGTTTATATAATTCCACTTACACAAAGTTCAAAAAGAGACAAAATGGTAGTGTTAGAGGTACACATAATCCAAAGTGAAAAGCAAAGAAAAATCATCATAAAAGTAAGAATAACACGTGCCAGAAAATACAGGGTTTATGACACAGAAGGGGTACAAAGAAGGTTTCTGGGATACTCAAACTGTTCATTTCTTTGCCTGGATGGTAGCTATTTGGGCATTCCTTTATAAGTATTCATTAAATAGTATGTTGTCTACTTTTTTAAATTATCCTTTATCTCACTAAATATTTATCATAACCTGAAAATGAAGTAATGTTATAAAATTTCATTTTCTTTCATCTAAGTTCCCTACTCACACTTCCATTTCTCTCCTTCACTGTGTCAAAGTGTCACTATTTATGGTCGGGAAGATCTACTGGAGAAGAGATGGGCTACCCACTCCAGTATTCTTGGG
>SJYX01017668.1:278673-312938 GCA_006410675.1 Oreotragus oreotragus | reverse complement strand
TGCTGCAGTTCATGGGGTCTCAAAGAGTCAGACACGACTGAGTGACTGAACTGAACTGAACTAAGACTTGTAAGTACTACCTTTCATTCAAGAATATGCTACTTATTCTAGTTCTCACTCTTTTTAAGACGAGCAACAGGCCAATGGTGTGGTGTATGACCAAAGACCCTGAGCAGTAGGTAGAGGCTGGCAAAGGAATCCCCACATTTCCTTAAAACCCAAGGGAATCTAGGACTGTTTACAGAGAAGAATGTGGGCCATAACAAACCTGGTCCATTGGAAGCGGAATTGGATGACACAGAAGAAAGTTAAGGGAGGAGAGGGGAGAGAAAGCTGAAGGAATGACCTTGACTAGGCAAAGAGGGGTTGGCACTTAGTAAAGAAATAGAAACAAATACTCATTGTCCTCTACAAGTCGTTCATCCCATACCTCAGAAAGGACGGCAGAGTTGGGATTTGGGTTGGGATTTTGCTAAGCATGTTCTAATCAAGAGTGGAAGAGAGTTAAGGATACATACAAAGTGTATGGAATTAAAACTGAAAAAAAGAAACGTGAAGACGGAGGTAAGTGAGAAATAATAAAAATCAATGGACTTGTGGTGTGGAAGGACTACTGAAGGTAGAAAATTAGACCGAATGAACTAGGTGTCAGAGACAAATGAATGCGTGTGATTCTAATTCTGGGGGGTCTTGCAATTACTGGTAATGGTAAAATCAAGACTTTGATCATAGGAATGAGTGGCTGAAGGAGAATGGAAGACAAGATAATTGGAGAAATGTTAAGAAACTAAAATGTCAGCATGCTGAAATAATCATCATTTAGACAGTATCACCAAAAATTAAGGATGAATATTGTAGAGACTGAAAGTGAGCCATGAGAACTGTGATGGAATCACTCAGAGGCCAGCAAATGCCTAGTGTGATGTCACATGGGCGGTGAGTCTATTAACATGAAATTCAAACCTGGAGGCCTATCTCAAGGAAGAATTCCTGGAATTGGCAATGAGAATTAAAAAAACAGGAGACATACTAAGGGAATTATGAATTGTAGTAGGATAAAGTATTTATTACTCTAAGGAGACGGTCTCATACATCCCAGTAGCACAGCACAGTGACAACTACAACTAAGAGAGTCAGGGCCTGCTAGAGGCCCAGTGAGGGAGCAGAGAAGGTTCACAAAGGTTTGAAAGATGTGAGATGTGTATTCAAATCTGACAGATGTGAAAAAACATGAGACACTGTAGGAAATTCAAACACTTCAACAGGATTAAGGGTAGAAAGAATGAGTGTGTAATAGATAGGAATTAACAGGTATGGAAGAGAAAAGCTACTACCTTTGTCTCTGAACAAAAGATATTGTGAACAAATTAAAGTGCTGCCCAGAAATCCTTCATAGAAGTCTCCAATATGGAACAAAATGGACAGATTTCAGTTTCATCTCATTTCCCTTACTTTGAAGGAGATGCTAGAAGACAATTAAATAATCCAATAACCTGTACTGTATGAAGATTAACCAACTTTTAGAAAATCAATTGCTTCCACATTGCATACAAAAATGTACAATCATTATCATAATCTCCAACATCCAAGATTAAAAATGCACCAAGGATATGTGTGCACAAGTGATATTTTTAAAAACAGGATGACAGAGCTCAAGCATAAATGCTTTAGTCATAATTTCTTTGCAATGTATACATAAGTAAACATGTATGTATGAGGCTATATAAAAATATAAATCAATTTTACATTTAAAAGAACAATATTATAAATGAATACACAGCTAACAACAAAACTGGTATATACAACTTTTATAAACGATGAATCTCGGAATTAAACATCCTACTGGAAAAGGCGTCTCACTAAGTAACTGTTGCCATATTTTACTCTGCATCCATTTTTAGGTTACCAGTTACTATCTCATGGGAAAAGCACCATACTTGGAAGCCACAGAATACATGTACAAGTGCTGGCGCAGGAACTCATGAACTATTAAGCAAGTTACTTAGCTTTTCTGTGCCTGAGTTTCTTAATTTACAAAAATGGAAATCAAAAATTCGTATCTCATGTGGTTTCATTATGATTTTTGTGAAGTACTATATCAGAATGAACTCTGAAAACCATAATGAGCTATACAGTTACAGACTTTAAAATACTTTTAAAAGAGAACTAAGAGAGCCTTTAGGCCATCCAGTACCCCCTCCCCCCAAAATAAAGCACAGTTAAAACCTAAGACGATAAATCTCACAGATTTGAAAGGCATGGCTCACCACCTCTCTTCGGAACCTTACCTTCGAATGAGCAGGCCCTCTTTCTTTCAGAAGTTTATACTGGGGTTGGACTCTATTGAAACGGGCTAACTCATTTACCAGACACATTGGAGTTTTCTCTTTGGGGTTTGCCATTTTATCTTGGAGAGAAGCTGTAAATAAAAAGGCTGTAAAATTTTTGTGAAGAATGACTTTACAAAATGGAAGAAAAACTAGTTTTGACTTTTTCAGATTGAAATCAGATTGTATATTTGGACTAAATTATTTTCATGAATTTTAGATAAAGTTTCAAATCATCTAAATTTCAAATCATCAAACCATTTGATCATCATTCAAATCATCTAAATTTCCATTACATGCAACAGAAATACGTATCACATTTTAAACAATAAATTAAGGTAAACTTTTTTCCTGAGTACCTAAATTGCTCTCTACACATAAACATAACAGCATGCTTAAAGATTGAAAAACAGTATAAGATTATATAATAACTTTTAATTTATCCTATAACTTTCTTCTCAAGAAATTTTAGCATAAACACATAATTCTTATTGCTATAAAACTAAATTTTATCTGACTGCTTTATCATGTAATCTTCCTTTTTTCCTTCTCATTCTAAGGTAGCATATTAAATTGAAAAAGCTCCAGACATGGGAATCAAGTCCTAAGTTTAATTACTAGCTCTCCCAACTATTATTTTTTCATAATCTTTTTTAATGAAATTTTGGGAAAAAAAATTAGAATAATTTAACAAATGGCCAGTTATCACCAAAAATTAAAATTAGCATTTTGTTTGCTTTTAAAGCCTTACTTTTTAAAAAAAGGAAAAACAGTATTACATTCCAGTTAAGTTCCCTTTATCATTTCCAGAAACTACCACTATGTGAATTTAAACTGTATCCCTCTCGGATATTCTAAAATACATTTATATGCATGCATACATATTCACGAAGAAATACATAATCCTGGCATATGTGGTTTTGTAGTTCACATAAATAGTAATATAACAGACGTACCATTTTCACAACGTTCTTCACTCTTCATTATGTTTTTGAGATTTAACTCATAGATCCAGTGTATTACTTTTTAACTGATGTATAATTTTCATCACAATACCTTAGCCATGTTTTAACCCTCCTTACTGACAGAAGACTTTTATTAATTGATTGTCTTCAATTTCTCACTCTTGCAAGTTAAAGTTACACTACCCCAAACATCACTAAAAAGGACTGTACCAAATGGCCTTCCCTCGGCAGCATGGTAATTACTATTTCCCTCCAACCTTGAAAATGTGTCGTAGGGTCAGATATTTCCATCTCTGACAATCTGATGTCTGACAGAACTGTTGGTTATCTGGGTTTCCTCTTCTGGGAACTAGTTCTGTCCTTTTTTCTACTGACTATTTTATGTACAATATTTATCAATCTTTTCTTTCGTGGTCTGTGACTTTACTACCTTAAAAACTCTCCCCTAATCTGAAATGTCTTAATTATTTTTACTTAAATTTACTAAGCCTATTATTATCCTTTATCTATAAAATAAAAGTAATAAATATATTCTACTTAACTAACAGGTTGTTATAAGGTTACAATTTTTAAATACATAGTACTTTAAATTCTACCACAATTACAGCTCAGAACATTTTTATAGTATCTTATCCTATATTTTTCCTTCATCTCATTTACAGACATATTTAACTGCCTTTTAAGTTTTTCTTTCACCTCCCATTTTAAAACTTAAGTATAGGGACTTCCCCAGCAGTCCAGTGGCTGAAACTCTGCCTTCCAAAGCTAGGCGGGGGTTCACACCTAGTTGGGGAAATAGGGTCCCACATGTCATGGGGTATGGACAAACACTAAAAGGAAACAAAAAACCTAAGCATAAAACATGCAAATGGATTACTTCCTGCTCAATTAAACTGGAGTCACAATATATAAAGTATACATTAAATAAACAGAAATAGTTGATTTTAGGAACTTCATCTATAAACTTTCTATGACAAGGTTTAATGTAGAAAATAGTCTACATTTTAATGTACTTTTTTAATTTTTAATTTTTAGGGGCTTCCCTGGTGGCTCAGAGGTTAAAGCGTTTGCTTGCAATGCGGGAAACCTGGGTTCAATCTCTGGGTCTGGAAGATCCCCTGGAGAAGGAAATGGCAACCCACTCCAGTATTTTTGCCTGGAGAACGCCATGGATTGAGGAGCCTGGTGGGCTACAGTCCACAGGGTCACAAAGAGTCGTACACAACTGAGTGACTTCACTTTTCACTTTAATACTTTTAATTTACTTCTTAATACCCTTTACAGGACTAATAATTTGGTATAATAACTTGATCACAATCATTATTAAGAAATTATTTTATAACAATACTACACAAATACCTAGTAAGGCATAAGGTAAAAAAAAAAAAAAAAAAGAATATAAGCAACCAGCTATAGGACCAATACAGTTGACAGTTAATTCTACAATTAAACCACTCTAAGTGGCTTGCAAAGCAAAAATAAACAAATAAGGAACACCACAAAAAAGCCAAAGACTATTAGTCAAGAAAGGTTTAGGAAATCTGCATTTATAAACATTTTATAAACATTTCTGTGCCAGGAAGTCAGTTGTTATATAAAATATAAAGTGATCTGGGACTATAGTCAAATTTGGGTCCTTGCATACCATAGTGTTAAATACTAAAGTACAACAGATCACACAGCTATCTGAACATCAAAAAGCAAAAGAAGAATGAAAATGAGAAAATATTTAAGTCTGGTAAAAATGAGTTATTTTGCATAATACTAAAACAGCATTTATACTGCTACCATGACAATTTTCGTAACTCAGCAATGCTGTATAGTCATCTATTACAATACAAAAAATATTAAGATCATAGCAAGAATAACGTGATGATTTTACAGTATAAAAAGTAACAGCACCGGATTTAAGCATGTTTAAATGTGTTTAAAATATGTTTATAGCTCTATCAACTTAGCTCTGTTTGGTAAGAAAATCTGATCTAAATTCCTTACAGGAAAATGATAATAACATGGCACTAAAACTTATATTCCACTCATTCTAACTTTCTGCTTCATAAAAATTACATGAATCCAATAATGGCTTCACAGAACCCATTAATGGAATCCAATAATGGATTTAATGTTTAAGTTTTGGTGTGAAAGACATGCAAAATACATGTAAGATCAATAAAACTTCAAAGTCCAAATGTTTAGTTAGTAAATTTTAAAATAATTAGTTCTAGTTCAGATTTTATTTTACAAAATGATTAAAACTTTATTTTCCATAGTTGTTCCTGCATTCAATCAGAAATCTTATTAACAATACTAACAGAGTTCAATGATAAAGTAGTAATAAAAAAATAAACCAAAATTTTGATTAAATACCTACAAAATTATAAAACAAATTGGTCTATAAAAGTTGAGATCCATAAACTTTATTATTTTTTAGAAAAGTCAATAGTATAAAAAGTGAGAAATATATATATATACATTGTTGCATAACTATATGTTTTCAAGAGACTGAAGAAAGCTTCAATTCAATTTGGTGGCTGGAATAGTAGATACCTACTTAGAAGTAAATAAAATTAATGACAATGAATTTCACAATTTTAAAACTTTGCTTCTGAGAGAACAAATGCCATACACTTAAAAGCCTAAGAGTTTGTTTCAGGTATCTCTGCTGAGACTGACTTCCACACATAATGTTGAGAAAGCACTTAAACCTCACTTTCCTCGACAGTGAAATAGAAATAATAATTGTTTTTGTATTATTGGATTATAGTATATTGGTTGAATAAAATGATGTAAGATACTATTAACAAAAAGAATCCATTATTNTAAGAGTTTGTTTCAGGTATCTCTGCTGAGACTGACTTCCACACATAATGTTGAGAAAGCACTTAAACCTCACTTTCCTCGACAGTGAAATAGAAATAATAATTGTTTTTGTATTATTGGATTATAGTATATTGGTTGAATCAAATGATGTAAGATACTATTAACAAAAAGAATCCATTATTACTCTGCATATAAATAATCTTTAGCACACTATCACTGAAAATGAATACAGTGATATGATTTCATAAACTTTTTTCATGGCTTCCTAAACTAAAATATTCTGAGTTAAAATGTTTGTTAGGATAAGTCAATTATATTCATACTATTATACTTCTTTAGTATTCTATAAAAAGCATGCATTTGCTATTATTTTTCCACTGACTTACTGTAACATATTAAGTTTGCTTCCATTCAAAAATCCCCAAGTGTGATATACATTACATGTAAGATTTCTCATATTTCTGTTAGGGAAGAGTTTACCTTGGATATAAAGTTTGTTTACATGTAACTCTCTGTAACTCTGACAAGTTACATTGGTAAAATAGCTAGAACAACAGGATCTGCACACTGAGCAAAACAAAGGCCTACCCTACTTTTTGAGACAGACTGTTTCTATACTTAATAAAATGTCCTAAACTCTCTGGGACTTGATCTTCAAAATATGCCAAAATAATACAGTTTACAGTTTTCAATTAACAGGCAAATACTTGTTCCAAAGGAGGTCAGAGTCGATGAGAAAACACACACAAATACCCTGGACTACAATATGGTAGGTGCTAAGATAAGGCTTTAAAGGGACTCCATGGGTGCAGGGGTGTTGAAAGGCAGGTTTCAAGGGGTGTGATTAGATTACATTAGTCAAGGAAAGTAGGCATTCACCAAGTTAGCGAGGGAGGGAAAGAGAAAGAGGCAGAGCTTTTCCAGAGCACACATGCAGAAGAAAGCACATTAAACACATCACATTCTGGAAAATGCAAGCAGATCACTGGCAGAATGTAGAATGCAGAGTAGGATGTAGCAGAAAAAAATATGTGACCAGAATCCACCAAAATACCAAAAGTTGCCTAAGCCAGAACTCAAGAGTAGCACCATTTTTAAGGCAGTTAAATTACAGCTGACGTGATGCTAGGAAGCCATAGGCTAACCTCACCTGCCAAGGCAATTCTCTCCATAGAAGAATCCGTGTCCACCACAGGTACAGAAAATGACTTGAACACAGTCTATGTCTCTCTGCTGGCTCCCCTCTCCCTATTCCCTGCTACTGGAAGGGGCTCATTCTAATTCCCAGGTAAAATAAAAAGAAAGAAATAGAGTCAAAAAAGAACAAGGAATTTACCTTCCACAGAGTCCTACCCTCTAACAGAAACGTAACCGTCCACAGCTGCAACTAAAACATAGCTTATAACTTCACATCAGACCATAACCTAAGGCTGTCCAAGCAAAATCACCACCCAAGGATCAAACTGCTGTACTAGAATTGCCTGTTAATTAGGAAAAATTTAAGTTCCTATCTCATATGGTTGTGGTGGTATTTTAGTCACTATGTCGTCCTATGAGAAAACACACACAAATACCCTGGACTACAATATGGTAGGTGCTAAGATAAGGCTTTAAAGGGACTCCATAGGTGCAGGGGTGTTGAAAGGCAGGTTTCAAGGGGTGTGATTAGATTACATTAGTCAAGGAAAGTAGGCATTCACCAAGTTAGCGAGGGAGGGAAAGAGAAAGAGGCAGAGCTTTTCCAGAGCACACATGCAGAAGAAAGCACATTAAACACATCACATTCTGGAAAATGCAAGCAGATCACTGGCAGAATGTAGAATGCAGAGTAGGATGTAGCAGAAAAAAATATGTGACCAGAATCCACCAAAATACCAAAAGTTGCCTAAGCCAGAACTCAAGGGTAGCACCATTTTTAAGGCAGTTAAATTACAGCTGACGTGATGCTAGGAAGCCATAGGCTAACCTCACCTGCCAAGGCAATTCTCTCCATAGAAGAATCCGTGTCCACCACAGGTACAGAAAATGACTTGAACACAGTCTATGTCTCTCTGCTGGCTCCCCTCTCCCTATTCCCTGCTACTGGAAGGGGCTCATTCTAATTCCCAGGTAAAATAAAAAGAAAGAAATAGAGTCAAAAAAGAACAAGGAATTTACCTTCCACAGAGTCCTACCCTCTAACAGAAACGTAACTGTCCACAGCTGCAACTAAAACATAGCTTATAACTTCACATCAGACCATAACCTAAGGCTGTCCAAGCAAAATCACCACCCAAGGATCAAACTGCTGTACTAGAATTGCCTGTTAATTAGGAAAAATTTAAGTTCCTATCTCATATGGTTGTGGTGGTATTTTAGTCACTATGTCGTCCGACTCTTTCGACGCCATAGCCCGCCAGGCTCCTCTGTCCCTATCTCAAATAGACAAAAAAATTAATTCCAAATGCATTCAAGTGAAGAATATAAAATATGACAAAAGCACAAGAAAACTTGGCTAAATGTATGTCAAAATCCTGCAACATAGAAAACTTCTAGAAAGAAACCTAAAAATCATGATGGGATAAACTGATCTATAGATTAATTTGGTGAAAATCAACATTTTAACAAAGCTGAGGCTTCCGATCCATGTACATGACATATAGTCAAGTTTCATTATTGAGATGATGACATCTCAGTGATAGCTATGTTTTTTAACATTCCTACAAAACAGTGAATTATTAAATACTCAGTCATTGCTTCTGGGGAAATAAAAGGTTAGATTCCTATAAACATCTAGGCATAACATTTTTTTAAGTCAATTAATAAATAACCTTGTTTTATGTGTGTTTTATCTAGCTAAAGATCCCTTACTTAATATATACTGTTGAACTCACTAATATTGAACTCAGAGCCAACAATAACTCCTGAATGAAGTTCAGCTAAACACATATATCTTCTCCATAAGACATATCACAGCCTTCCCATGCTTAAAGACACTACAAAGCACTTGGGAGCCATTTTAAATAGCTAAATCACCAACCAAAAAACACAAAAATAAAATGTGGCACTAAACAAACCAAGAAAAGGACACTTGCTTATGCCAGGAGAGCTGAAACGAGAGCAGACTGTCATCTTGCTCAACCCCAGTTCAGACTGCACGCAGGGCAACTCAATTTTTCACCACTCCGCACTTGTCAGTAAATGTCACAAAAGCACTGCAAGGATTATTTAGGGATTACATATAAATTTTAGCAAATAGATCAATTCACAAATACAGAATCCATGAATAATGAGGATCAAATGGATCTCAATTATTTAGGTATCCTTTCATTTCAGCAGTATTTTATAGCTTTCTGTATTCTTTAACATACTTTGTTAGATTTATCCATAAATGTTTCATATTTTTTATACTATTTTTAAATAGTATTTTTTTTTCATTGTTCTTTGCTGCACATGCTCAATCATGTCAGACTCTTTTGCAAATCCATGGACTATAGCCCATCAGGCTACCCAGTCAATGTAATTTTTCAAGTAATACTGGAGTGAGTTGCCATTTTCTACTCCAAGGGATCTTCCCAACCCAGGGATCAAATCTGCGTCTCTTGTGTCTCCTGCAATGGAAGGTGAATTCCTTACCACTGTGCTACCTGGGAAGCCTTGCTAGTGTATAGAAATACAATCAATTTTTGCATAGTTATCTTGTATCCTTCAATCTTACTATACTTATTCATTAGGTCTAGTAGGAGTCCATCAGATTTTCTACATAGAAAATCAGGTCACATCTGTTTATTAGGACTTTCTTTTATTCCTAATCCAGAACCTACTGCCTGGTTCTGCATCTCAGTAATGCTGACACTGGAGTCTTTAGAAACTCCTTCCACTCCAGATATTTTTGAAAAGCTGGTGTAGAACTAATATTATCTCTTCCTACAGTATTTAGTAAATTCACCAACTGGTCCAATAGGTGAACTGGACCTACAGTTTTCTTTGTGGGAAGTTTCATTTTTTTAACTACAACTTTAGTATCTTTAATACATATATAGCTATTCAGATTATTTCTTCTGCTTCCTCTAGAATTAATTTATCCTTTTTCTACATCATTATGGTGGAAACTAAGGTCATTTATTTGAGATCTTTCTTCTTTTCTAATATAAATATTTAAGCTATAGATTTCCCACTAAGTACTATTTTAGCAACATCTAATACATTGTGTTTCTGTTCTTACTCAATTTAAAATACTTTGTAATTTCCCTTTTTGTTTTTTCTTTTAATCATGAATTGCTTATAAGATGCTATTTAATTTTCAAATATTGTAGATTTTCCAAGGATATTTCTATTAATAATTTCTAACTCAATTGCACTGTTATCTGAGAAGGTTCATTTTAGGAGTTGATTCCTTCTGAATTATTGAGATTTGTTTTATGGCCCAAAATACAGTCTATCTTAGTAAATGTTCTATATGAACTTGTGAACAAATACGTATCCTGACCTTCTTGTGTAAAGTGGTTTGTAAACGCAGCCAGGTCAAGTTGGTTGACAGTGTTATTCAAGTCAACTACATCTTTGAAACTTTTTTTCCTGTCAATTTGTTACATCAATTATTGAGAGGGATCACTGAAATCTCTGACCATAATTGTGAGTGTTTCCTTGAATTTCTATTAGTTTTTGCTTCGTTCGTTTTGAAATTCTATTACTAGGTGCCAGTGGCTCAGTGACAAAAAATCTGCCTGCCAATGCAAGAGACATGGATTCAAACCCTGGGGTAGGAAGATTCTCTGGAGAAGGAAATGGCTACCCACTCCAGTACTCTTTTCTGGGAAATCCTGTGGACAGAGGAGCCTGGTGGGCTGCAGTCCATGGGGTTGCAAAAGAGTAAGACATAACTTAGCAACTAAACAGCAACAACAACAACAAAACATTTAGCACTAACAGTCCTCTTAATTAACTGATCCCTTTATTGTTACGAAATGATCTTCTTTAACCCAGGTAGGAAATATTCCTTGCTCTGAAACCTACTGTAATACTAATAAAACCATTCCAAGTTTCTTTCAACTAAGTCAGTGTGTTACTTTCTTTTTCCAGTCTTTTAATCTATTTGTGTTTACAGTTACTATTTCTTACAGGCAAGTATATGGTCAGATCTTGCTTTTTAATTCAATTTCAACCTTCAAATCAGGATGTTTTTTAACACTACTTACTTTTTAAAAAATATGAACCACCACACAAATTTATGTGCATCTTTGTACATCTCTCTATCATTCTAATTTTACATGTGTTGCTGAAGCAAACACTATTTACATTTAATGGGATTATACAATATCATTAGGTTTGAACCTATCATATTATTATATTTTTCCCATCTGGTCTTTGGTCCCTTCATCTTTTCATGGTTTCTGTTGACTTAATTATTTTATATATTCAATTCTATCTACTGCTTTGGCTTATTAGCTATAAGTTTTTGTTTTGCTATTTTACTAACTGCTAGAGTTTATGACAATTATCTTATTTACCTTTATACTGTACCACCTAATGAAGGGCATTAAAATCTTTAATAATATCCTTCCATTTCTCCCTCAACCTTGAAGCTGTTACTATGCACTGTACTTTTTTGTATGCTATAAGCCTCACAATAGCTTAATATTTTTGCTCTGAATAATAAATTACCTTTCAAAAAGATTATACATTTACCCAGGTAATGACCATTTCTGCTTTTTTCTTTGTTCATCTTTTGCATTTTCCTGCTGCCTGAAGGACATTCTTTAAAATTTTTCCTGTAGTGGTAAGGTATTTGCATAGACATTTCTCCAACAATGACATACAAAAAGCCAACAAGCAAATAAAGAAACATTAAACATCACTAATATCAAAGATGCAAATGAAAACTCTAAGATGTCACTTCATACCTAGTACGATGGCCAATAGCAAGGAGCAGAGGGAGAGAGGGAAAAAGGGGGGAAGAAAGGAGAGAAATAAGCAGTGGAGAGGGTGTGGGGAACTTGGAGCTCTTGTTCATTATTAGTGGGAATGTGAGATGGTGCAGCCACTATGGGAAACAGTCATTAAACAGAGAACTGCCACAGGATCGAGCAATTTCACTTCTGGATATACACCCAGAATAACAGAAAGCAGGCATCTGAACATACACTTGCACCCCCATGCTCACTGCAGTACTACTCACAATACCCAAAAGGTGGAAATACCCCAAATACCTATTGACAGATGAATGGATGAACAAAATGTGATATACACACAGAGTATTAGCCAGCCTTAAAAATGAAATTGTGACACGTGGTATGATATAAATGACATTATGCTAAGTAACGTAAGCCAGTCACAAAAGGACGAACATTGTACAGTCCCACTTATATGAGATATCCAGAGTAGTCAAATTCATAAACAGAAGTAGAATGGCGGTTGACAGGGGCTGATGGATTGAAGAATGGGGAACTGGTGTTTTAATGGGTCTAGAGTTTCAGTTTCGGAGTGTCAAAATTTCTGCAGATGGATAATGGTGATGGCTGCATAACACTGTTCCTGTACTTAATGTCACGATACACTTAAAAATGGGCTCCCCTGGTAGCTCAGTGGTAAAGAATCCACCTGCCAGTGTAGGAGAAGTGGGTTCAATTTCTAGGTTGGGAAAGTCCCCTGGAGAAAGGAATGGTAACCCACTCTAGTATTCTTGCCTGGGAAATCCCATGGACAAAGGAGTCTGGTGAGCTACAGTCCATGGGGTCACACAAGAGTCAGATACAACCTAACAACTCTATAACAACAAGACTTAAAGATAGTTAATATTTAAGTTCTGTGTTATATACTGAATATTTTATAGTAATTAAAAATTTTTAAAGAGTCACTTCTTCATTTCCTCTGGAATATATTATTTTATTGTAGTTGATTTACAATGTTCTGTTAATTTTGGGTGTACAACAAAGTGATTTAGTTATATATAAAAAATACACACATATAGTCATCAGGTTCTTTTCAATTACAGGTTATCACAAGATATAGAATACAGTTCCCTGTGTCATACAGTAGGCCCTTGCTACTTATCTGTTTTAAACACAGTAGTGCGTATCTGTTAACTCCGAACTCCTAACCCATCCCTCCCCTACCTTTCCCCTTGGTAACCACGCATTTGTTTTCTGTGTCTGGGAGTCTGTTTTGTAGTAAGCTCTTTTTTACGACAAGTCAGTTCTCAGAAAACATTCTCAGGGGGAACAGAATCCAAAGCTGGCAAGTATTTTATGCTATGTTTAAAATGCCACTTGAGTCTTCTGGCTTGTACATTCCAACAAAACTCTGTCGTCCTTACCTCTGTTTCTTATATATAAACTCTGTCATCCTCACCTCTGTTTCTTATATACAATGTCTTTTTTTTTTCCTCTGACTGATTTGAAGATTTCCCTTTACTATCACTGATTTTCAGTCATTTGAATATTGTTTCTCTCAAATTAGATCCACTGAGCTTTACACAGCTATGAAGTTTATACTGGATTGGCAAAAAGTTGGTTTGGGTTTTTCCATAATATTTAATGGAAAAGCCATTGAAAAGTGAAAGTGAAATCGTTCAGTCATGTCCGACTCTTTGCGACCCCATGGACTGTAGCCTACCAGGCTCCTCAGTCCATGGGATTTTCCAGGCAAGAATACTGGAGTGGGGTGCCATTTCCTTCTCCAGGGGAAAAGTCAATATTTGGTCTAATATTTTCCTGTTTCCCCTCCCTTCTCCTGACTTATGATGTTATCCAACAGCTCACAGACGCTCTGTTCATTTTTCTTCTGTCTTTTCACTCTTGGCTTCATTTTGGTTAGTTGCTATTCCCTACATATTCCAGCTCACTTACCTTTTCTTCTACAGTGTCTGCTATTAATTCCATCAAGTATTTTTTACTTCAGATACTGCATTCTTCATTGCTAGAATTCCCATTTAAGTCTACTCTCATACCTTTTATTTATATTCTCATCATTTTCCTATTTTCCTCTACCTTCCTGAACATTGACAGCATTATTAATAGCAACTCTTTTTACAGTTTTGTCTGCTGAATCAATCATCTTTGTCATTTCTGGGTCTCTTTCTAAAGATTAACTTTTTTACCCTAGTTATGGGTTATATTCTCATGCTTCTTTGCAAGCATTTTAATTTTTTTAATAGAAATGAAACTGACATAACATCAAATTAGCCATTGCAAAGTGAAAACATCAGGGGCATTAGTACAGCCACAGTGTCATGCAACCTCCACCTCTACCTAGTTTCCAAATGCTTTTATCACAACAAAATAAACGCCATACCCACTAGGCGGTTATTCCTCTTTCTTCCTTACCCCCCAGTACCTGGCAACCACCAATCTGCACTCTGTCTCTATAGATTTGCTTATTCTAGCTATTTCACGTAAATGGAATTGGGTAATATGTGACTCTAGTGTTTGACTTCTTTCACTTAGCAAAAGGGTTTTGAGGAGCATCACATTATACCATGTATCAGTACTTTCATAAACAGAAGTAGAATGGCAGTTGACAGGGGCTGATGGATTGAAGAATGGGGAACTGGTGTTTTAATGGGTCTAGAGTTTCAGTTTTGGAGTGTCAAAATTTCTGCAGATGGATAATGGTGATGGTTGCATAACACTGTTCCTGTACTTAATGTCACGATACACTTAAAAATGGGCTCCCCTGGTAGCTCAGTGGTAAAGAATCCACCTGCCAGTGTAGGAGATGTGGGTTCAATTTCTAGGTTGGGAAAGTCCCCTGGAGAAAGGAATGGTAACCCACTCTAGTATTCTTGCCTGGGAAATCCCATGGACAAAGGAGTCTGGTGAGCTACAGTCCATGGGGTCACACAAGAGTCAGATACAACCTAACAACTCTATAACAACAAGACTTAAAGATAGTTAATATTTAAGTTCTGTGTTATATACTGAATATTTTATAGTAATTAAAAATTTTTAAAGAGTCACTTCTTCATTTCCTCTGGAATATATTATTTTATTGTAGTTGATTTACAATGTTCTGTTAATTTTGGGTGTACAACAAAGTGATTTAGTTATATATAAAAAATACACACATATAGTCATCAGGTTCTTTTCAATTACAGGTTATCACAAGATATAGAATACAGTTCCCTGTGTCATACAGTAGGCCCTTGCTACTTATCTGTTTTAAACACAGTAGTGCGTATCTGTTAACTCCGAACTCCTAACCCATCCCTCCCCTACCTTTCCCCTTGGTAACCACGCATTTGTTTTCTGTGTCTGGGAGTCTGTTTTGTAGTAAGCTCTTTTTTACGACAAGTCAGTTCTCAGAAAACATTCTCAGGGGGAACAGAATCCAAAGCTGGCAAGTATTTTATGCTATGTTTAAAATGCCACTTGAGTCTTCTGGCTTGTACATTCCAACAAAACTCTGTCGTCCTTACCTCTGTTTCTTATATATAAACTCTGTCATCCTCACCTCTGTTTCTTATATACAATGTCTTTTTTTTTTCCTCTGACTGATTTGAAGATTTCCCTTTACTATCACTGATTTTCAGTCATTTGAATATTGTTTCTCTCAAATTAGATCCACTGAGCTTTACACAGCTATGAAGTTTATACTGGATTGGCAAAAAGTTGGTTTGGGTTTTTCCATAATATTTAATGGAAAAGCCATTGAAAAGTGAAAGTGAAATCGTTCAGTCATGTCCGACTCTTTGCGACCCCATGGACTGTAGCCTACCAGGCTCCTCAGTCCATGGGATTTTCCAGGCAAGAATACTGGAGTGGGGTGCCATTTCCTTCTCCAGGGGAAAAGTCAATATTTGGTCTAATATTTTCCTGTTTCCCCTCCCTTCTCCTGACTTATGATGTTATCCAACAGCTCACAGACGCTCTGTTCATTTTTCTTCTGTCTTTTCACTCTTGGCTTCATTTTGGTTAGTTGCTATTCCCTACATATTCCAGCTCACTTACCTTTTCTTCTACAGTGTCTGCTATTAATTCCATCAAGTATTTTTTACTTCAGATACTGCATTCTTCATTGCTAGAATTCCCATTTAAGTCTACTCTCATACCTTTTATTTATATTCTCATCATTTTCCTATTTTCCTCTACCTTCCTGAACATTGACAGCATTATTAATAGCAACTCTTTTTACAGTTTTGTCTGCTGAATCAATCATCTTTGTCATTTCTGGGTCTCTTTCTAAAGATTAACTTTTTTACCCTAGTTATGGGTTATATTCTCATGCTTCTTTGCAAGCATTTTAATTTTTTTAATAGAAATGAAACTGACATAACATCAAATTAGCCATTGCAAAGTGAAAACATCAGGGGCATTAGTACAGCCACAGTGTCATGCAACCTCCACCTCTACCTAGTTTCCAAATGCTTTTATCACACCAAAATAAATGCCATACCCACTAGGCGGTTATTCCTCTTTCTTCCTTACCCCCCAGTACCTGGCAACCACCAATCTGCACTCTGTCTCTATAGATTTGCTTATTCTAGCTATTTCACGTAAATGGAATTGGGTAATATGTGACTCTAGTGTTTGACTTCTTTCACTTAGCAAAAGGGTTTTGAGGAGCATCACATTATACCATGTATCAGTACATCATCTTTTCTTACAGATAAATAATATTCTATGGTGTGTATGTACTACAATTTGTTTACCCATTCATCCATCCATTTGGGCTGCTTATACCATCTGGTTATTATAAATAGTGTTAATATGAACATGTATGTGCATATATTTGAGTAACTGTTTTCAATTCTCTGGGGTATATATCTAGGAGTGGAACTGCATGGCAATATTATGTTAAACACGCTAAAGAAATCCCAAACTGTTTTCTACAGAAAATAAAACACTTTACATTTCCACCAGTATAGTACAAGTGTTCTGCTTCCTCCACAACACCACCAACACTTGTTATTGTCAGTCTCTCTGATTCCAGCCATCCTAGAGAGCAAGAAAGAATACTCATGGTGGTTTTCACTTGCATTTCCCTAATTACTAATGAGGCTGAGTATTTTTGTTCACATACATGTTGGTCATTTGTACATTTTCTTTGGATAACTGTTTATTCAAGTCCTTTATTCATTTCAGTTGGGTTTCTTTTTATTGTTGAGTTACAAGAATTATAGTTCTTATGTCACTGATCCATTTTGAGTTAATTTTTGTATGTGGTGTGAAATAGGGGTCCATGTTTATTCTTTTGCATACAGATATCCAGTTGTCTTATAACTCTTATTTATTGATGATATTATTCTTTCCTGCACTGTGTGTTTTGGGGCAATCTTGTCAAAAATCAGTGGGTCATATACGTAATAGCTTATTTCTAGCCTCTCAATTCTATTCCATTGGTCCTCCTTCCTTACGTCAGAACCACACTGTTTTGATTATTGTAGACTTATAGTATGTTTTGAAATGGAGTATGTAGGAGCCATCCAACTCTGTCCTCTTTCAAGACTGTTTTGGCTATTTGGGCCCACTGCAATTCTATAAACAACGGAAGATGAGTTTTTTGAGTTCTGCAAAAAAGGTCACTGGAATTTTGACAGACTTTATACTGAATATGTAGACATACTACTGCCATCTTAACAATACTAAGTCTTCCAATCCATAAAAAATATTTTTCCATTTACTTGAGTCTTCTTTAATTTCTTTCAACACTGTTATATAGTTTTCAGAGTACAAGTCTTCCAATTTCTGTATGCTTCTGGATGCTGTTATAAATGGAACTGTTTTCGGAATTTCCTTTTTGGATTCTACACTGCTGGTATAGGGAAACAGAACTGTATTTTGTGTCATCTTGTACTGCAGCTTTCCTGAATTCGTTAGCTCTGTTTTTTTCCTTTGTATTCATAGACTCTTTGGGATATTTTATATACATGGCACATGTCATCCGCAAATAGAAATGGTTTTACTTCTTCCTTCCAGATTTGGATGTCTTTTATTTCTTTTTCGTGTCAGATTATTCTGGCAATAACTTCCAGTACAATGCTGAAGCAGTGGTAAGAACAGGCATCCTTGCCTTGTTCCTGAATATAAGAAATTTTTAGTCTTTCACCATTAAACTGGATGCTACCTCTGAGTTTTCCATAAATGTCCTTTATCATGTTGAAGAAGTGCCCCCTCTATTCCTAGTTTTTGAGTGTTTCTATTATGAACAGGTGTTGAATTTTATCAAGTGCTTTCTGTATCACACAGGAGGTGATCATCTGTGTGTGGTGTGGGTTTCCATTGTCTATTAATGTAGTGGATTATATTGACTGATTTTTCTATGTTGAACCACTCATGCATTCCTAGAGTAAATTCCACTTGGCTGTGGTATACAATCCTTTAAATATATTGTTGGATTTAGTTTCTTAGCATTTTGTTGAGGACTTTTACACCTATATTCATAAGGAATACTGATTTGCAGTTTTTTTTTTCCTCATGGTGCCTTTGTTTTGGCTTTGATATCAGAGTAATACTGGTTTTATAGAATGAATTAGGAAGTATTTCCTTCTCTCTTATGTTTTGGAAAAGTCTGAGAAGGATTGGTGTTAATTCTTCTTTAGATGTTTGGTAGAATTCATTAGTGAAGCCATCTGGTTCTGGACTTGTATTTGTTTGGGAGGGATTAAAAAAAACAACTGATTCAATCTGTTTACTTCTAATAGGTCTGTTGAAATTTTCTATTTCTTCCTGAGTCTGTTTTGGTAATCTGTGTTTCTAGAAATCTGTCCATTTCATGTAGGTTATCCAATTTGTTGGCATACAACTGTACTATAAGCCATAGTACTCTCTAATAACTCTTTTACTTCTTTAAGGTCATGGTAATGTCCCCCCCCACTTTCATTTCTGATTTTAGTTATATGCATCTTTGCTCTTTTTGTCAGTCCAGCTTGTCAGTTTAGTTGATCTTTGCAAAGAATCAACTTTTAGTTTTAGTGATTCTCTATACTGCTTTCCATTCTCTATTTTATCTCCACTTTAATCTTTATTATTTTCTTTCTTCAGCTAGCTTTGGGTTAATTTACGCTTTTTCTGGTTTTCTTAAAGTGAAAAGTTAGGTCATTTGTTTAAGAATGTCCTTTTTAAATGTGTTTACTGCTATAAATTTCCCACTGAGCATTGCTTTTACTGAATCCTTTAAGTTATAGTACACCGTATTTTTATTTTCATTTGTCTTTCTCGTTCAGGCGTTCAGTCACATCTAACTCTTTGCAACCCCATGGACTGCATGACACCAGACTTCCCTGTCTGTCACTCTCTACCAGAGTTTGCTCAAACTCACGTCCATTGAAACAGTGATGCCATCCAACCATCTCATCCTCCGTGGCTCTCTTCTCCTCCTGTCCCCAATCTTTCCCAGCATCAGGGTCTTTTCCAATGCACTGGCTCTTCACATCAGGCGGTCAAAGTACTGGAGCTTCAGCCAGTCTTTCCAATGAATATTCAGGGTTGATTTCCTTCAGGATTGACTCGTTTAATCTCCTTGTTGTCCAAGGGACTCTCAAGAGTCTTGCCCAGTACCACAGTCCAAAAAGCATCAGTTCTTCAGCACCTCAGCCTTCTTCATGGTCACACTCTCACATCCGTACATGACTACTGGAAAAACCATAGCTTTGACTATATGGACCTTTGTCAGCAAAGTGATGTCACTGATTTTTAATACACTGTATACATTTGTCATAGCTTTTCTTCCAAGGAGCAAGTGTCTTTTAATTTCATGGCTGCAGATACTGTCCACAGTGATTTTGGAGCCCAATAAAATAAAGTCTATCACTGTTTCCATTTTTCCCCCATCTGTTTGCCATGAAGTGATGGGACTGGACATCATGATCCTAGTGTCTGCATGCTGAGTCTGAAGCCAGCTTTTTCACTCTCCTCTTTCACCTTCATCAAGAGGCTCTTTAGTGGCTTTTTGCTTTCTGCCATTAGGATGGTGTTAGCTGCATATCTAAGGTTATTGATTATTTCTCCCAGCAATCTTGATTCTAGCTGTGCTTCATCTAGCCTGGCATTTCGCATGATGTACTCTGCATATAAGTTAAATGAGCAGGGTGACAATATACAGCCTTCATTTGTCTTTAATTATTTGCTTATTTGCCCTATGATTTCTCCTTTGATCTGTTGGCTGTTTAATAAGAGCATGTTGTTTAATTTCCACATATTTGTGATTTCTTTTTTATTCTTTCTGTCACTGATTTCTAGCCTTATTCCACTGTGACCAGAGAAGATACTCTGTATGGTTTCAATCTTCCAAAACATACTGAAGTTTGTTTTGTGACCTAACACAAGGCCTATTCCTGGAGAATGCTTTACATGCACTTGGTAAGAATCTGTATCCTGATGTTGCTGAATGCTTTTTATGTGTCCATTAGGTCTAATTACTTTATAGTGCTGTTCAAGTCCTCCGTGTCCTTAGTGATCTTCTGTCTAGATGTTTTATCCCTTATTCAAGGTGAGGCACACATTTTAATTTTGGATGACAAACATTGTGAGTTTACATGTTAGGTTCTGGATTGTGTGGCATTCCTCTGTCTAGCTTTGGACTTTGTTGTGGCGCACAGTTAAATTACTTGGGATCACTTGGAGTCTTCCAAAGACTTTCCAATACCCTATGTATTACAAGGTCTTTATAAACTAGATAGTGGAAACACAAACTATTCCCAGCCTCATGTGGGCTCCAGAAATTCTTTTCTTACTACTCTCCAGTACTTCTTTCCCTGACTTTGATATGGTCCTGTCATGCATCTGCAGATCAGAACTGAGCGAAAGACTCAAGAAGAACCCTCTGAAGCACTCTAGAATGCATATATGCTTGAGTGCACTCTTAATTATATGTTTGCCACCTCCCTCCACAGCTCTCTTCTCTCTGGTACTCTGACCTACAATTCTAACCACCTTGGCCTTCCCAAACTCATCTTTGTTTCCTAATCCCAACAAAATGTGGTTCTGTTTTGATTCCTCCTCCTTCTACTGCAGCATGCAAACAACCTCTAGGCTCTGTTATAAAGTACTGCAATAGAAGGGCCTACTTCCACTTGTTTCTCTTCTCTCAGGGATCACAGTCTGTCGCTACCTGCATTCCACTGTCTGAAAACCATTGTTCACATACATACACACACACACACACACACACACACACACATATGCTCTCAAGTTTTTAAGCAGAAAGAGTATATTACTGCTGCATAACAAATTACCCTCAACTTAGTGGCTTAAAAAATAAGCATTTTTAAAATCTACTTTCTAAGGTTCAGCAATCAAGGACAAGCTTGGCTTAGTGGTTCTAGCTCAGAATCTCTCGTGGTGCTGCAGTCAAGACGCTGGTGGGCCAGCAGTCTCTGGGGTGGAAGCTTCACAAAGGCTAGAAGACCTGCTTCCAAGAAGGCTCAGTCACACAATGTAAGCGAAAGGCTTCAGTTCCTTGTTAGCTGTTGGCAGGAGACCTCAATTTCTCACCATGTGGGCCTCTCCAGTAAGCTATTCACAATGTGGCAGCTAACTACTCTGAGTGAGCAATGCAGGGTGACACAGAGGGAGATAGAAGAGAAGTTTCTTGTCTTTTGGGGGGCCACACTCCGCAGCATGCAGGATCTTAGTTTCTCACCAGGAACTGAACCTGTGCCCCCTCTGTGGAGGCACAGTCTTCTGGGCTGCCAGGGAAGTCTTCCACAATGTCTTTTATAACCCATCCTTGGAAACAATCCATCACTTCCACCAGAGTCTACTGGCCAGACCTGATAGAGCATTAATACAAGGGTGGCAGAGATCACTGGGGGCTATCTCAGAAGCTGGCTATCCAGAGGACAAATCCTGTTATGTCAGCATGGCAGAAAGCCAAAACCCTTCTTAAACATTTTAACCTCCCTGTGATTACTACTTTTTTAATCCCCTAACTGTAAACTGCATCCTATGACTTTAAAAAGGGATGGGCAGATTGTAGACCCTACTCCAAAGCCAGACTTTGAAGGAAAATAACTAAGAGTAAGTACCAGCAGCTTTTAAGTGAAAAGGACAGTTCTGGGGCATATGCAGAGAAAGAGGAGAGCACTTGTAGCTGACCTGCCTTGAGAAACATTCAAGTGCTTCACTCCCCCAAACAATCACTCTAATGACCAACTTAAACATGTGTCCTTAGTGATCTTCTGTCTAGATGTTTTATCCCTTATTCAAGGTGAGGCACACATTTTAATTTTGGATGACAAACATTGTGAGTTTACATGTTAGGTTCTGGATTGTGTGGCATTCCTCTGTCTAGCTTTGGACTTTGTTGTGGCGCACAGTTAAATTACTTGGGATCACTTGGAGTCTTCCAAAGACTTTCCAATACCCTATGTATTACAAGGTCTTTATAAACTAGATAGTGGAAACACAAACTATTCCCAGCCTCATGTGGGCTCCAGAAATTCTTTTCTTACTACTCTCCAGTACTTCTTTCCCTGACTTTGATATGGTCCTGTCATGCATCTGCAGATCAGAACTGAGCGAAAGACTCAAGAAGAACCCTCTGAAGCACTCTAGAATGCATATATGCTTGAGTGCACTCTTAATTATATGTTTGCCACCTCCCTCCACAGCTCTCTTCTCTCTGGTACTCTGACCTACAATTCTAACCACCTTGGCCTTCCCAAACTCATCTTTGTTTCCTAATCCCAACAAAATGTGGTTCTGTTTTGATTCCTCCTCCTTCTACTGCAGCATGCAAACAACCTCTAGGCTCTGTTATAAAGTACTGCAATAGAAGGGCCTACTTCCACTTGTTTCTCTTCTCTCAGGGATCACAGTCTGTCGCTACCTGCATTCCACTGTCTGAAAACCACTGTTCACATACATACACACACACACACACACACACACACACACACACACATATGCTCTCAAGTTTTTAAGCAGAAAGAGTATATTACTGCTGCATAACAAATTACCCTCAACTTAGTGGCTTAAAAAATAAGCATTTTTAAAATCTACTTTCTAAGGTTCAGCAATCAAGGACAAGCTTGGCTTAGTGGTTCTAGCTCAGAATCTCTCGTGGTGCTGCAGTCAAGACGCTGGTGGGCCAGCAGTCTCTGGGGTGGAAGCTTCACAAAGGCTAGAAGACCTGCTTCCAAGAAGGCTCAGTCACACAATGTAAGCGAAAGGCTTCAGTTCCTTGTTAGCTGTTGGCAGGAGACCTCAATTTCTCACCATGTGGGCCTCTCCAGTAAGCTATTCACAATGTGGCAGCTAACTACTCTGAGTGAGCAATGCAGGGTGACACAGAGGGAGATAGAAGAGAAGTTTCTTGTCTTTTGGGGGGCCACACTCCGCAGCATGCAGGATCTTAGTTTCTCACCAGGAACTGAACCTGTGCCCCCTCTGTGGAGGCACAGTCTTCTGGGCTGCCAGGGAAGTCTTCCACAATGTCTTTTATAACCCATCCTTGGAAACGATCCATCACTTCCACCAGAGTCTACTGGCCAGACCTGATAGAGCATTAATACAAGGGTGGCAGAGATCACTGGGGGCTATCTCGGAAGCTGGCTATCCAGAGGACAAATCCTGTTATGTCAGCATGGCAGAAAGCCAAAATCCTTCTTAAACATTTTAACCTCCCTGTGATTACTACTTTTTTAATCCCCTAACTGTAAACTGCATCCTATGACTTTAAAAAGGGATGGGCAGATTGTAGACCCTACTCCAAAGCCAGACTTTGAAGGAAAATAACTAAGAGTAAGTACCAGCAGCTTTTAAGTGAAAAGGACAGTTCTGGGGCATATGCAGAGAAAGAGGAGAGCACTTGTAGCTGACCTGCCTTGAGAAACATTCAAGTGCTTCACTCCCCCAAACAATCACTCTAATGACCAACTTAAACATCTGCCCTCCTTTCTCAACAATGTTCAGAGCAACGATAGCAACAATACCAGTCACAGTAATTTTAACAGAAGTTAACAAGAGTACTAGGACCAATGCTAAGCATCTGGCCTTTGTTATCCCAATTATCCCTCACAACAGACCTGTGGGATACTATCATTATCCCTTAAACTTTTGTTTCTTAATGACCAAACCCTGGCTTTACACTTTACAGTATACCTTGATACAACTTTATTCTTTCTATATAATACCTGGCTCCCTCTTGTTCTATAGGATTCTCTACTTTTCTGGCACTGAAACTCTATTTTGTCCTCCCTATTCTCCTACTTCACTTGAATCAGGCCTTAAAGCTTCCCCTTAGCTTCCACGTTCCCAACAGCAACTACTAAACCTCTTTACAAGGAATCACCACTTTAGACTTCTATTAAATCCCTGCTGCTGAGCTCTCCCAACGCTACAGCTGACTAACACAGACTTCCCAAACCCTTAGGACACACTGCCCAGTCAAGTGTGCCTCACCAACTAATCCAAAAACATTTGCCCTATTTTGGTCATTAGTTTTCAAGTATCATTTCACAGCACATGTGGCTTCTCAATTTATATTTGCTGCAGCTTAACGATGAAACTGTTTCCTTTCCCTCAAAGTAAAAATGTTAGTCACTTAGTCGTGTCTGATTCTTCCCAATCCCATGGACTATAGCTGACCAGGCTCCTCTGTCCATGGAATTCTCCAGGCAAGAAAATTGGAGTGTGTTGCCATGTCCTTCTCTAGGGGATCTTCCCAACCCACAGATCAAACGTGGGTCTCCTGTATTGCAGGCAGATTCTTTACCATCTGAGCCACCAGGAAGCCCTAAGGGCTAGTAATTAATCATCAGTAAGAAAGATCCAAACTCTTAGTACAGTATGCTGGAAACACAGGTTACCATTAGTTATTTGTTGAATGAATGAAAAAAAGACCTAATGACTAACTTAGAAAATTCTGAAGGGGATATAATCCAAAGAATTTTTACAAATAAAAAGATAAAGATGCCAGTGAAAACATATAAGTAATTCACAAAAGCCAAAACACAGAAGAATATAAGCAAATCATAGAAATTCAAATTAAAATATCACTTTTTGTCAGACAGATTGACAGAGACAGAAAATTTGTAACAGAAATAAGGAAACAGGCATTTTGATAAACTTCTAATAGATATAATTTTGTATTTTTGGTATTTATGCATGAAATATCTTTAAAATCTGCATATTCCTTTGAATAGTATTTCCATTTCTAATAATTAATTGCAAGAAAATAATGGACAAAGGAACACGGGTGTATATAAAAAATACTCATGGTGGCATTAACTATTGGAGAAGGAAATGGCAATCCACTCCAGTATTCTTGCCTGGAGAATCCCATGGACGGAGAAGCCTAGTAGGTTACAGTCCAATCTGTCCAACAATAAGGATTTGATTAAATAAATTTTAGTACTTTCAAACTATGGATTAAATCACTTCAGAGTATTATGTATTACATAATCCCAGTTTTTTAAATAATACATATTCACATAAAAACATACCTGCATAGAAAAAAATTTAGAAGTATACACCCCAAAATGTTAGCAGTGATTATCTCTGTAAAAGAATAATGGAATTACTGGTGATTTTTTTTTTTCGTTTTTACATATCTATACCACCTAATTTTTCTGCATGAGTTGTACATGGGTGAGAACACACACTTTTAAAAGGTGAAAGTAAAAATGTGAAGAACAATTTAAAGGGGGAAGTATCATTATGGCAGCAGGACATGGTACATTCCTATGTTACTTAGTAATAATGTCAGCTGGAGACAATATCAAAGAGGATACCAAGTATCTCAGTATTCAATACTCTAGTTTTTAATTAGTTCTAGGAACACATATGGAACAATTTGCTAGTACTAATCAGGCATTTTAAGAAACAAAACACCTCCCAAATAAAAATTTATCTACTAATCCTAAAGATAATACTGAAAATCACAAAGTGAAAAATCTCAACTGCTGCAAGATGCCAGCTTCAATCACCTTTTCATGCCTTTCCAGATTTATTCTGAGAACTCTCTCTCTAATGAGAAAGCAGTCACCATAAAAATAACATAAAAATCTTGTAAGTTTAAAAATTCAATGTGACTTTAGGTTTGGCCAAAGAGGAAGTGTTCTCTATAACTTCTACTACTCCAAATTAGGTTAGTTTTTTCTCTCAGACTTAACAGTTTGGGAGGATAAAACTTAATCAATAACAAGAGAGGGTCCTGAAGCGAACTGAGAAATACTTATTTGTTATAAGCAAAGCATGTCTATCTCCTGGCACTGTGGACAATTTCTAGCCAAAGTGCAGGGAACTGCTGTGGCCATGCAGAATGTTGCCTAGTTTTTGTCTGCAAGGCCTGGTTCAACATGACCAGCACCACTGAGGGTTAGTAAATCCTCATTAGGACTGATCCTAATTTTCAATGATGTGGTCTGACATAAAACAAATGATAATTTCTATCTGTCTATGGTAGAATTATTGTACCCATATAATTAACAGCAGGTATCCACACAGTCACTTAGGGGGAACTTCACAACTACAGCGCAGTTTGTAAGTCACATCCCGTAAAGCACCATCAATGCAGCCAGTGGGACTTGACAGCAACCCTGAAGGCACAGGAAGCACTAAGCACAGTACATTCCCTTTAGCCTGTGTGAGGAACGTCTTTGAGGAAAGCAGTATTTGCTACACAAGAAAACTGCCTAATTCAAGGAGAAAATCAAAGATCAGCTTTGCATAAAGGAGAGATTTACGTTAATGGCATCTGCGTGAAGCAGCATCATACAATGCCAAAACTTACAACACAATTGTGGTTACTGTTGACAAGAATGGAGACCTCCCTGCTTTAGTGACAACTCTAGCACCATTCACCCACTCATCCAGCAAATACGTAAATATTACAGACAATAAGAACTATTCTAGGACCTGGGGATTCAGCAGTAAACAAAGTAACAAGGAAGACAGATGTTAATTAACATTACCTATTTGAACAGAATTTCAAATGTCAGAGCGTCATTAAATAAAAGGGCAGGGTGTTATCAGAGCACATCCCAGGGCTGTGAGTCAACTGAACCAAGCACAGGGCAAGAGGTGGGTGGGGGAAGAGTGAGAAGAGGCCCAGGGAGAGGTAAAGCAGGAACAACCATGCTTAATCTAGGACCTGAAGAGTCTAGTGTCACTGAAGCATTCAGACTGTTTCCTAGGCACTCATTAAGTCCGAGATGCAGAAAGATACCCAAGCTAAGAGATCAAGTTGGTAACTGCTCCCTAAGTCTGAAGCTCAGAAAAGAGGTCTCGACTCAAAGAAGTCATTGACTCAGAAATGATACAGGAGGCAGAGGAACTGGAGATTTCTTAGGCAAGGTGAACTTCAT
This sequence comes from Oreotragus oreotragus, assembly GCA_006410675.1. Lineage (NCBI taxonomy): Eukaryota > Metazoa > Chordata > Mammalia > Artiodactyla > Bovidae > Oreotragus > Oreotragus oreotragus. The sequence goes on along the minus strand of SJYX01017668.1, from coordinate 285,600 downwards.
GGAGCGGGGATTAGCGGAGAGGTCATGTATTACTCCCTCAAATCACCAAAAAATAATTTCTTCTTGCAGTGAAATTAAGTACTCCTCTCTTGATTTGCAAATGTGAAATAAAGTAATTTTCTAAAATTACAGTTACGATATAATACCCTTTTTTGTTCAGAAAGGGTAAGATTAAATGTATAAAGTTCTTGGAGAAATGCCAAGACCTAAGAAAACTATTTCTTACAGTGAGTATAAGCCATTATATGCTATAGTTTATTTAGCAGAGCACTTCCTTTTAGCCTTCTCCAGCACCCCAGAAAAAGGAATCTTTATTTAAAGCACTGATACAACTGCTTCACAAGATTTGTCACTAGAACTGCTTCCAGTCTGCAGAACTGCCACCTACTGAAGCTAGATCATGACTCCTGAAAACACCAAGTCATGGAGGGATGTGACATCAGAAAGAACAGACGAACCTTCTGCTGTTAACACTCAAAATCTACCAGCGTTCAGGACTATTGCTATAATTCTTATACAACCTGCCCTGCAGCCTTCCTATGACAAATATGTAGTATGTAATTGCTCTATAAACTGGTGGTCAGGTTGTGGTTATAGGAAAGCTGAGTTAAAATGCTCTGCGATTTATGGCCCAAGCACCATATAAGAGTGACATGCCTTAACACAAACTCACCTGATTTATCTGAAGCATGTTAAAACAATATTGACCAAAGTGCTGTATCCCTCACGGCTCCAAAAACTAGAAAACGAAAATGAAGAAATAAAAGTTCAACTTAGTTGGTGATCACAATGATTAGCACTTTAAACACATGTTCGTGACCAAAAATCAAATATAAAATGGAGCAGATCTAGATCAGCGTAGAACTTTCTACGATGACAAACATATTCTAGATCTTCACTGTCCAAACTGGTAGCCACATGTGGCTACTGAACATTTGAAATGTGGCTAAAACAAATGAGAAAGTAAATTTTAAACGTTCTTTACTGTTATTTAAACTTAACCACGCGTGGCGAGTAGCTACCATACTGGATGGAGCAGATCTAGGCTGAACAAAGTCTCTTCTGGTTCTAGAGTTCTACAACAATTTCAGCAAAAGTGAAGCTGTTAAAACAATCTAAAAGTTTCAGATTAATAATGAATATATACTTCCCTTGCTCCAGTAAGGTTTTACACAGCTTTGTTCCCATCCTCCGTAAGATAAATTAAGCCTGAAGATGTGACATACATATTCTCTTAGGTGGAATGGAAAAGAGCACATGGTAAGGCTCCCTAGGTTTTGGTTTTTTCCTGTTTCTGGCTTTAATATCATTACAAAAAAACTGCATGCATATTAAAATTTTATATAACGTTTTCAAAAAGAAAATCACCACTGTGACACATCCCATTCTTGCATTTGGATTTGTTTCCTTATGGGTCTGACCTCCTTGCGATGGCTGTATTATTTTCTTGTGGCAAATCTCTTCTATACTTAAAATAGGTTATCAGGGACTTCTCTGGCAGTCCAGGGGTTAAGACTCCGTGCTTCCACTGCAGGGGGCACAGTTCTATAGTTTCACTACCAGGGATCAAACAAGATCCCACAACTCCCATGACCCAAAAGAAAGATAGCAAAGAAGGGCAGGAAAACCCAAACTTACCAATAAATGGATCTTATAATGGGAGAAGTTAGGCAAAATATTATCTACAGTCCCCCCCCAAAATTATCACAACTTTTATATATAGCAAAAGTTAAATTCAATCACTTGTGTAGAAACTTTTATACTAAAAACTTTTAATACTGAACCTTCCCTCTGAAGCGAAGGTTCTTGAGATGCGTATATACAGACACCATATGAATATGCATGTCTGTTTATATGTATATACATTTTTTACTACCATTTTTTCAAGATACTAGAGTCAATTCAAAATGACTTTGAAAGTTTTCAATTATCTAATAGTGACCTCAGCATCTATGGCAGTTTTTATATTTTTCAAGAGAACTGCATGTTGTAGAAATAGCACAAGGCCTGAGTACCAGTGAATTTGCATTTTAGTCCAAACTCTTCAGGAGATCACCTTTTGAGCCTTGGTAAATTACTTTGTACCTTAAGAGTTCTTTCTCTTGCTTCTATTTTCTTCTTTTTTCTTTTTTAATTTTTGAAAAGTGCGTGCAAGTCCTCTGGTAGGCAGCCTCTAATGAATAGGGGAAAGCAGCAATAACAAGCTACCATTTCCAAGACTGAGTTATAAAAAGACCATCGCTACCCTCCTGCGGGCCACCTGCTCTCGCTCTCTCACCTGTTTGCTCTGTGGGAAGCCGGCTGCCACGTGGGAAGCTGTCCTGTAAACAGACCTATGTGGCAAAGAACTGAGGGACACCTTGGGCCAAAAGCCCAAGAGAAACTGAAGCTTTTGGTCCAAGACACCGCAAGGAACTCAATCCTGCCAAGAGTCTCATGAATGACTCAGAAGCAGATCTTCCCCTAGTCAAGCTTTCAGATGAGATCACAGCCCCAGAAACAGCTTACCTGCAACCTCCTAGGAGACCTTGAGCCACAGGCACCCAGATACGCTGCACCCAGATTTCTAACCCACAGAAACTGGGATGATGAATATTTGCTGTTTCAAATTCTTAATTTCTGGTGTAATTTGTTATGCAGCAAAAAGTAAGACCGTCCTGGTCAACTCTAAAGTTCTATAATTTTATGATGCTTTAGGTGTTAACTAATATATTTAGGCAAACCCAAAAAAATCAATTCCCTGTTCAACATTAATAAATAATTAATGCTAGAATATGAAAGTGGTAAATTATGAAACTTAAACATTTACATTTTATTCAAGAGAAAATCATTAAAAAGTACAGCATTAGTGAAATGGTATTAAAATATACTACCAATATGTAAAACTACAAACCAAACCAATTTTCTTTTTTTAATCAAAAAAAGTTCATTTGGACATTAAAATATGAATTAACTACTAAAAGCATTCTCAGTGATCTAATATCCTTTACTTCCCAGAATTTAACATTATTTAATAAGAATTTACCAAAGTTAAAAAAATCTCATTTTGTTTTTCATGTATGCCTTTAAAAGTTAAAAATGCTTATCTATAGACCTGTATGCGTTTCTTCAATATTAGAGTTTGGCAACACTGGTGGCTGATCCTGAGAAAAAGGCACAATAAAATACAGGGGAAGTTCTAATCTTCCCGTATACAAAAGGCAGTTTTATGATGAAGCAAAAACAAAAGCACCTATTCACTCAAAACTGACCATACAATTTTAAAAGTTCTGTAAGCCTTTCCTTCACAATTATAAAGATCTGTATAAATTAAAACATGAAACTAATCTGTCTGTAACAGCACTCTGGGAAGTTACAGGATAAAAACTCTGAACTTAGTTTTTTTCACAAACAAGTTATATTAGATTTATACCAATATAAAGATTTCAACTATTCCACGGACAATCTGGAATGCCCACCATAGCACATCTCTTTAAATTTCACTTCTTAAAAGACATGCCACATCTACTGTCCTATATTTAAAAGAATCTGATAAAAATATCAAGTCATATCAATAGAATGCACTGCCTACAGCTTCATCAAATCCACCTTCCCTTCATCTGTCAAAAAGTTTCCAGCTACCATTCATTCCAATTACAACTATGTGCTTTTAGAGAAACCTATTCACGTGTCCCAGAAATGCCCTACAGTGATACCCTGTCAGGCACATTAGGACACATAGTTCCAGATTCCAAGCTACTAAATGAAAACAGGCAGGATGGTTTATGGAGACAAGGCACCACTAACTGGAGAGGACCTGCCACTCATGAAGAATTAAAGGTTCCAACATGAATCTGAAACATACTGCTGTTATCACTCGCTGTGTGTATTATGAATTACATTCTGCTCATCCGATTAATTGAAAGCTGTGCAAAATTAAATCTATAAAGTCCTCAACAATTAAATCCTGCTTTATAAAATGGCATTATTAAATTATTATATCTATACAACATCTTATATTGACACCTATCCCACAACCGATAGGCAAACCTCACTTCAATGTGTTATCTGACAATATGAAAAGCAAAACATTTACTATTCCCATTCTTAGATTCCAAACCACTACAAAACTGAATACCAACTCAAAGCTTCTTAATCTAAAGTTTTCGTGGGCTCTTAAAAATTGTTTTTAAAAAAGTTTTTCATTTCTTTTCGAAAGTACCACAAATAATTATTTTCTGTAAGAAAATCAGAACAATTTGGGACATATTTTAACAGCGCCCAAGAGAATATGAAGGCTTCCCAGGTGGCTCAGTGATAAAGAATCCGCCTGCCAATGCAGGAGACCTGGGTTCAATCCCTGGGTTGGAAAGATCCCCTAGAGGAGGGCATGGCAACCCACGTTAGTATTTTTGCCTGGAGAATCCCATGGACAGAGGAGCCTAGCAGGCTACAGTCCATGGGGTTGCAAGAGTCAGACAAGACTTAGCAACTAAATAACAACAAAGAATCTATGATATATTCTAGAGAAGTCTCACTCCATGAACCATTCCAGTGGAAAACATCCACATACATACTACCAGCCAAATAAAAAAGAAAATAGTTATCAGATACCAATTTTAAATATCAGGTGCCATATTTTGCCATATTTGTATTACCTCCTTTAATCCTCATCACCTTGGGATGTAGGTGATAGCCCTGTTTTGCTAGAAGTTGGGTCACTCTTCCACGGTCACATCACTAGGATTAAAACTCAGTTTTGTCCAGTTCAAAGTCCCTTTCCCTCCATTATATGTTAAATTATAAATAAAGACTCAACTCCTTAAAAATATTCCTGTAACAAAGGGCCTGATCTCTAAAACAATAATGGCAAGGATCCTATATAAAACTTCAGGGAATTACTCAAAATCGATGACAAAAATTATGAATTCTATATACATACCTAATATTTTGAGTATCTAGAAAGGGTATGAATATATCTAGATATGATTTGATTATAGTGTGTATTTCTCCACTATTCAGTCTAATAAAAACAAAATTCAATTTTGCAATATCTAGACTTTTATTATGATCTGTACACATAAATAATCCGATATCCAGTGCTTAAAGTATACAAAAGAAAAGAAGACACAGAAATAGATGTAAAGAGGAGGTTAACTACAGAGAAAAAAAAAACCAACACATTGGCCAATTATAACTTTCAGAACCTGATTCTAATACAGAAAAACCACTCAGCCTCACTTTCTATACTGCTTGTATACTAATAACTGATAATCAGCTTAGATATTTTTGATAGTCTTATTCTTTGTTGAAAACCAGACCAAGTCTCTTCTTCCTAGAATTTCATTCCAGGCATGGCAAGGAAGCTAAAATGTCAAATTTACATGGTCTTCCATGCTGAATTATGTCAGAGTAAAGAACTATGATGTATATAACTTATCCTCAAATGGTCTAGGAAAAAGAAATTATGTGTGTGACAGAAAGAAAGTAAATGATAAACTGTAAAATGATAACAGGTGACTCTTAGTTAAGGTTACAAGAATACTCTTTGCATTATTCTTATTATTGGTACTTTTCTGTAAATTTGAAATTATTTCCAAATTTAAAAAATGTAACTTAATTACATGGCAGTCTATCTGAAGTTAACAGTGCAAACCTGGATTAATCAGCAACATTTTCAAAAATACAAAACACAGATTTTAAAAGAAAATTTTAGTGATGGGTGAAGAAATTTGAACCATGTCCTACCAACTAATGATCACTTAGGAATAAATTTCAAACTACACTGCCATGGAATGGAATGTGGCAACCGGTGCCTCGAGTTGAAAACATAGCAGGACAAAACCCTAGGTATCACACAGATTAAGTTTCACAAATTTAATATAGACCTGCTGCAAAATGCAGCAAATTTACAATTCAAGTGGTATGTGTTATCTCTGGTTTGCAATAAAATACAAACTGAAAAATGAAAACCTGCCAAATTATAAAACAATCGAGATGCAGAGTATCTGGATTTTGATGGTTTTATTAAACAAGATTTTTTTTCCCCCTACTGCAGCTCAGTACACCGTGGTATGTGTGAATCATCTTGAGAAAGCAAGGACAGAGAAGAAATAGCCTCCAGGAGCAATGTTGCAATCTTTTCTCCTACAAGGTTGCTATTATCCCGCGTGTCCATCACAGTTTTGATTTCAAATATTCATCATGCTTTCTTAAAACATAAGGATGCATCAGAAAAAGTGATTAATGCTCAAAGTTCCCCAAAATCGTGAAATCAAACATTAAAATTGAAGGTTTTCAGCTAATAGTTAAACACCTTTAAAAGATCATCTCATCTTTTCTGCAGGAATCACCCAACTTAAAATCCTTTAGTATGTTCCGCTAATTGAATGGTCCTTCTTTACCCAAGGAGATTTAAACCTTTGGGGGAAGGGAGGGGGGCGGAAAACGCGTCACGCCAAGTAAAGATCCTTTCCAAAGAAAATTCTCCGCAAGTGCAAAATTCTGCACATATTTCCAGGGACTTTCAGATCCCAAGGCCATTATCCCCGCCCCCTCTCCAGAAGGATCCCAGCTGAAGCGTTTCCCCGATCGCCTCTGCGGAACACCCCCCCTGGACCCAATCCACACAGTGCCCGGCTCTCCCCCGAGGACGGGAGGCTCCGTCCTCTCCGGGTGGATTCTGTAACCGATCTTTGTCTCTCCGCCCAACTCCCTTCACCTCGGCAAGGTCACTAGCTGCCAACCACCCCTCTGAGCCGAGCCCTCACCGTAGTAGTTCGTAGGAGCCACGGCACAACTTGCGTGTCATAGGATACATTCTGCCCCCCCTCGGCCCCACCTACCTTCCCCATTTCGGAGCCTTACGTCTTCATCACTTGCCCATTATACAGAAATAGCCACCACCGCCGGCCCCCGGCGCGCCCCCGCCCCGCCCCGCCGGTCCTC
>SJYX01017668.1:241790-278610 GCA_006410675.1 Oreotragus oreotragus | reverse complement strand
GCATACGCAAAGGCGTGATCAAGCCTCAGGAAACTCCGTTTCTGAGCATCTAACCCCAAAACCAGAGTCTGTTTTATGCTCTCACCTACATCTCTGACTTTACAGAGGGCTCTCCCCCATAACCATTTCTCTCAGAGAAGGAGTTAACTTGCAGCTCCAGTTAATAAAAATTCCTGGGCGTGACAAGAGTGTTTCAACTTAGAAATTCCTCTGGAGGTCCTCTAGCCTCCCTGATCAGGTTCATCCGGCCACATGTGATTGTTTACAGCCTCCCAACCTTGAGAGGTACGAGATGCTTTAAAATTTTCTAAATACAGACTCTTTCAAGAAGTTAGAAAATTATTAGTATAGTATAGTGGTTTGATTAGAAATTGTATTAGTGAAGGGTTTTTTCATTTGTCGTGCCAATAGTTACTGCTAATTCCCTGCCCTGGGTGTGACAAGAGTGTGTCAGGTCAAACCTCTCTGCTGACAGGCTAGCTTGTGTGACAACCTCTCAACCATAAACAGCACAGAGAGTTTGGAATGTTAGCATAGGGCTTTTCTCATTGTTGAGTCAATGATTGCCACCAGGCCTCCATATCCTTAAGCACCTGGGAATATATTAATCAATGTATTTGGAATATAGAAAAGGAAATATAGTAGTTTTTGATGTTAGCAATATTAGACTTTTTGAGTTAACGAATTTTCTTTTTTGTTACAGATCACCGTACTTTGTTATAAATCACTGTGTCCTTGCTATGTAAAAATGTAACTTTATCACTATCTTAAGACTAAATAGATCTTAAGGGGAACATTGGTAAAGGGTTTTCATTTGTTGGGCTGATGTTTGCTGCTAAATCTCCACATTCCCTGCTCTTATAATGAATATAACTAGCATATAGGAGAAATAAGTATTAACCTTTAAGATTCATCATGTTAACCTTGGGTTAAGTAAATTCCTCTCTTGATTGTAATCTGCTACACCCTCACCCTATAGGAATGCAATTTTATTTGGAGGGTGGTGCCTTGTTTAAGAAAATACACCCTTGGAAAAAATAAGTTTTTTGGTTATCAGAAAGGGTCGTTAATGTCTCATGGCCAGATGATGATGTAATACCCCTAAGACCTTTTTTTTTATATACATTTATGTAAAGCACCTGATTTTGATAAAGGTCAGGACTGCTGACCCCCACGTGACTCTGTATTCATCCCTATATGTAACAAAAGGTATATAAGAAAACCTGAAAAATAAAGAAATGGGATCAGTTCCTGGAAAGACTGACTCCCCCATGCCGTTCTTTCTTGCTCCCCATTTTTCTGGCTGAATTCCCATCTGGAGCATGGATGCTGTTCCATGTAAACCAAGTTATTCAGCCTCTTTTTCTCCACTAATTTTCCTACTACACTATCCGTTTCTAATCTCTCTCTATATCTATAATTAAATATGTATTTTTCTAAGGACGCCAACTCCGTCCCCACCTTCGAATCACCATGGATCCACCAGGGCTGAACCCCGGCAAGTGGTCCCTGCCGGATGAGCAAGGAATGGATCTGCCCACCAAGCAGATGTCTCAACTTCACATACGGGATGTTACTCCCCCTGATCCCCTGCCCCACAAAAAGATGCCAGGTCGCCCTACCCAAGCGACCCAGCAAGCCCTCATACCCACTTGGGGACAGATTATAACACCCTGTCACCAGGCACAGGGAAATGCTTCCTTGCAGGGATCTCCAGTTTCCCCTGAAAAGGTGTTTATTGCCATGCTTGCTTTGCTTTCCTGCCACGTAAGCGCCTCCCCCAGCGGTTCTTTTCTCAGACTCAGATGTGGTTTTCTCACAGGTTGAGGACTTGCTGGCTGCCACCTGCAACCTGGAACTCGCTGTTCCACACTGGAACTCTCTGCACATTGCTTCTGTTTCTCAGCGCTTGGACCTGACAACGCTAGTCACGCTGCGCCTCCCTTGCCTTCCAGCTTTGTCTCCTCACAGAGGAGGCGGCCGGGCTCCACCCAGTTCCCCCGCCACAAGGCAGCCTGGAAGACCCTCTCCAGACAGGAAGCTGTGCTACAATGCAGGGTTCACCACAGCTGCTTCCTTTCTCTCAGGAGCACAGTCCGTCCTTGCCTGATAGCCCATGTTTGGGAAATTGTTACTTCACACATTTCAAATCCATGGTGGCTCAGTGGTAAAGAACCTGCCTGCTAACACAGGAGACATGAGACATAGGTTCAATCCCTGTGTCAGAAAGATCCCCCAGAGGAGGGCACAGCAATCCACTCCAGTATTCTTGTCTGGAGAATCCCATGGACAGAGGATCCTGGCAGACTACAGTCCATGGGGTCACAAAAGAGTCAGACAAGACTGAAGAGACTTAGCACACAGGCACTTAGTTCTCTCCATTCTTTTCTGTTCTTTAACTTCTTTAAATTGGTCCTGCTTACTTTCTGATAGAAACAGAGAGTAGAAAATGAGTGGTTACTAGGGCCTGGAGGCGGGGGAAACGGGGAGACATTGGTCAAAGAGTGCAAACTTCCAGCAAGATGAATAAATTCTGTTGTTGTTACTGTTCAGTCGCTCAGTTGTGTCCAACTCTTTGCGACCCCATGGATACCTTGCAGCATGCCAGCCTTCCCTGTCCATCACCAGCTCCCAGAGTTTGCTCAAACTCATGTCCGTTGAGTCAGTGATGCCATCCAGCAACCTCATCCTCTGTCGCCCCCTTCAATCTTTCCTCCTGCCTTCAATCTTTCCCAGCATCAGGGTCTTTTCCAGTGAGTTGGTTCTTCTCATTAGGTGGCCAAACTATTGGAGCTTCAGCTTTAGCATCAGTCCTTCCCAGTGAATATTCAGTGTTGATTTCCTTTAGGATTTACTGGTTCGATCTCCTTGCTGTCCAAGGAACTTTCAAGAGTCTTTTCCAGCACCACAGAAAAAGTTCTGAGGGCCTAATATACAGTGAGGTAAGAGGAGAAGGGGATAACAGAGGATGAGATGGTTGGATCGCATCACTGACTCAATGGATATGAGTTTGATCAAACTCTGGGAGATGGTGAAGGACAGGGAAGTCTGGCGTGCTGCAGTTCACGGGGTCTCAAAGAGTTGGACACGACTGAGCGAATAATCAACATTGTAATGCTGCTACTGCTAAGTCACTTCAGTCATAGCCGACTCTGTGCGACCCCATAGACAGCAGACCACCAGGCTCCCTGTCCCTGGAATTCTCCAGGCAAGAACACTGGAGTGGGTTGCCATTTCCTTCTCCAATACGTGAAAGTGAAATTGCTCAGTCGTGTCCGACTCTAAGCAACCCCATGGACTGCAGCCTACCAGGCTCCTCCATCCATGGGATTTTCCAGACAAGAGTACTGGAGTGGGGTGCCACTGCCTTCTCCGACATTGTAATAATACCATATAATAGGGAATTCCCGGGTGGCTAGTGTTCAGAATTCTAGGCTTTCACTGCTGTGGTCTAGGTTCAGTCCCTGGTTGGGGAACTAAGATTCCATAAGCTGTGTGTCGAGGCTAAAAGAAAACCAAACCCAAAACCAAAAGCCCCCAAACATATTATAAATTTAAAAGTTGCTAAGAAAGTACATCTTAAATGTTTTCATTACAAAAAAAGAAATGGTAGCTATGTGAGGTGATGGAAGTATTAACTGACCACACTGGGGTAATAANAGATTCCATAAGCTGTGTGTCGAGGCTAAAAGAAAACCAAACCCAAAACCAAAATTATAAATTTAACATATTATAAATTTAAAAGTTGCTAAGAAAGTACATCTTAAATGTTTTCATTACAAAAAAAGAAATGGTAGCTATGTGAGGTGATGGAAGTATTAACTGACCACACTGGGGTAATAATTTCACAATATGTAAATATATAAAGTCACCATATTGTATACTTATTTATTTGGCCACACCGTGTGTCAGGCAGGGTCTGTTCTTTGACCAGAGATCAGAGCCAAACCCCCTGCAGTGGAAGTGAGGAGTCTTAAGCACTGGGCCACCAGGGAAGCCCACACTGTACACTTGAAATTAATACAGTTGTATATCAATTATATCACAAACACTGGAAAAATTAAATTAAAAAATATAATTCTCTCCATTTCTGCAGCTTATTTCAGCTGTACCTTAGACTTACACATGGGAAAGCATTTTAGCTCTTTTTTTATTTTGGCCAGGCCCCGAGGTAAAAGTGCCCAGTCTTAACCACTGGGCCACCAGGGAATTCCCAGCATTTTAGCTCTTTATTGGGAGAGTCAGGCCATCTCTACAGGCTCTCAATTTCACAGGGGGTCAAGGGAGCCAAAATATTTGGAGTTATCCACTCAGATATCTCCATCCCAAATGTCAGAGTCACAAATTATCCCAGCTGGGGCTTTGACCCTGGTGTAAGAAACCTCTTTCAGCTGAGCATTCAAATATCCTTGAAACTGAAGGCTATTTTACATTTGAACTTTGGTCTCCACATTTTCCCTCTCTCCCACTGCAGGAAATAAGATCTTCCTTGGCAGTTAATAAAGAGGCCCCCTGGTGTTCAGACACATTTCTCCATCGTGTGTTAACTGCCCTCAATTTTGCATGTCTTTCTACTGGAGGTGCCATGGACTGAACTGTGTTCCCCTTCTCACCCAATCCCCAATTCTTATGTTAAAGTCCTAAATCCCAATGTACTAGTATTGGGTACAGAAATAATTAGGTTTTGGAGGCTTCCAAGGAGGCTCAGGGGTAAAGAATATGCCTGATGCAGAAAGGCAGATTTGATCCCTGGGTTGGGACGATCCCTTGGAGAAGGGCATGGCTACCCACTCCAGTGTTCTTGCCTGGCCGTGGAATGGACAGAGGATCCTGGTGGGCTGTCATCCATGGGGTCGCAGCAACAACAAAGAGGAACAGTGTGTCACTTCTTGTGTCTCTCTGTGAATGCAGGAAGAGGTCATGGAAGCAGAGAGATGGCAGCTGGCTACCAGAAGAGGCTTCAGATACTTTGCCAACACCTTGATCTTGGAGTTCCCGGACTCCGACACTGTGAGAAATCATTTCCTGTTGTTTCGGCCACTCATCAATGGGATTTAGCTATAGGGGCCCAAATAGACCAACAGTGGTCAACAAAATTAACAAACCAGCAATTCCATTGTTCTCTCATAGTTTCCAAATGCATGAACCATTGTACTGTCCAAGACGGTCTCCAATGGAACATTATTCCAACTCATCACCTCATTGTCAGGGTGACAGTGAGTGATGAGGTCTCAAAACTCCATCTTATCATCTTTTTGACAACACCCAGTGCCAAGTGTGTTGATTCGGGTTGTTGAGGAAGCAGACACTGATTTAGGAGCCTGAGAGGTTTGTTGTGTAGTTTGTGGAAGACAAAAGTCGGATGCGGCTGGGAAAACCAAACTATGATGCAGATATGAAACCTGTGAAGGGAAGAAGAGGGGGAAGCAAATTTGGGTATGGGGAGATGCAGATGCAGATGCAGATCTCCCCTAAAGGGAAGATCTAGAGCAAGTATTACCTGTTTGGAGAAGGTCCCACGTTGGGCTGAAGGGGATAGGTCTCCACAAGCTTAGTTATTGGCTGGGAGATAGTTGGGAAAGGGACTTCCCAGTTGACACTAGTGGTAAAGAACTCATTTGCCAATGCAGGAGATGTAAGAGACAAGGGTTCAATCCCTGGGTGGGGAAGATCCCGTGGAGGAGATCATGGCAACCCACTCCAGTGTTCCTGCCTGGAATCCATAGGGTTGCAAAGAGTCAGACATGACTGAAGTGATTTAGCATGCATGCACGCTTGAAAAAAGGGTGACTTTGGTTCTAAAATCAAGGCAGATTATCCCTGAAGGGCTTCAGTTAGGGGTAGGTACCAGCTAAGTGCACTGTCTGCAGCTGACCAGCAAGTTACTTCAGGAAGGGAGATGGGAGCAGTGCGCCCTCACTGACACCATCACTGTTTGGTCACTGAGATATTTTTAGAGTGTAAACTGTACATTTCAGCAGATTAGAAATTACATAACAATACATAGAATTTACTTATTCAAATAGAAACCAAAGGAATGACCATTTGGAACCAGCAGAATCTCACCAAAAACAAGTTGCACCAGGAAATCAGCATCTCCTTTCTTTGATAAAACTATATAGAAATATGGCCTGAGAGGTGATAGTTTAATGTGTGACAGAAAAGTATTAGTAGTTTAACCAACTGGGCTACAGATGCTGTAGCCTGCTGCCCTTTGCTTGTTTTAACCATGGGGAAGATGTAGAACAGATGCTTTAGAGGTGATACTGAAAAGGAAGGAGAGAGAATATGGTACAAGACAGGAAAAAAAAACAAACAAAAAAACACAAGGCTCAAACATCAAAAAAAAAAAAAAAAAACAAAAAACACAGCAGGACGAAACAAGGTGAAGCTTTACATGAATAAGTAACATACTTTGTTGTTGTTGTTTAGCTGCTAAGTTGTGTCTGACTCTTTTTTACCCCATGGGCTATAGACCACTGGGCTCCTCTGTCCATGGGATTGTGCAGGCAAGAAAACTGGAGTAGGTTGCCATTTCCTTCTCCAGGAGATCTTCCCAACCCAGAGATAGAACCTGCGTCTCCTGCACTGGCAGGTGGATCCTTAACCACTCTGCTACCAGGGAATTCCAAACAAGGTGAAAGCTTACTCAGTAAGTAATGTACTTGACTTGGGACAAAACAATAAGGAAAAAAAAACCCTACACAGATATTAAGCAAAATGAAAAATATAGCTTTACCAATCAAAACCAAGTGTGATGTGGCTGCCAGAAAAAGTGAAGTCAACCACAGGTGTTATTAAAAGGAGTGTCTAAACCAGTGCTTCTCAAAGTTGTTCTCAACAGCAAACCCTTTCTCCTAATGCAAACATATGCAGACCATCAATGTGACACATATTCAAACATGTCCCTGAGGTACCAAGGAATTCCTAGAGCTGTGAGAAACAGCCTGAGAAATCTTTGACCCAAACTGGAGAACAAATTCCGTTCTCCTTGGTCAGTTAGAGTATTTGAAGGAGTGAGAGCAATCCTGGTTGTTACTGTTGTTTAGTCGCTGAGCTGTGTCTGACTCTTTCGTGACCCCATGGACTGTGGCCCACCAGACTCCTCTGTCCATGGCAAGAATATTGGAGTGGGTTGCCATTTCCTCCTCCGGTGGCGGGGAGTGGTGTCCGATTCAGAGTTAAATTCCAGCTCCATCATTTTTAAGCTATGATTTTGAACAAGTTGATGACAGTTAAATTTGTTCATGTTCTCATACCTATTTCAGGCCATTATCATTCTTAGTCTTTTATTACTAAAAGCTTACTAATTCTGTTTCATCGAGGTAAGGTGTTCAACAAACTACAAATATTTAAAATGTACAATGAGTTTATATATAGGCGTATATACATATATATATACATACACATATATGCACATCTGTGAAATCAAGATAAGGAAAAGAACATATCCATCACCTCGATAAGTTTATTCACACCTGTTCTTACCACTCTATTCTCCAGGAAACATGTATCTGATTTCTTTTTTGGCCGCGTGTCATGCGGGATCTTTGTTCCCCAACCAGGGCTTGAACCCATGCTCCCTGAAGTGGAAGCAGAGTCCTCACCACTGAACTGCCACAGAAATCCCTGGTTTATTATTTTTAATTGAAGTTTAGCTGATTTACCAACAGCATGTAAGTTTCAGGTATACAAAACAATAATTCAGTTTTTAAAGATCATACTTCATCTATAGTTATTTAAAATATTGGCTCTATTCCCTGTGCTGTACAATCCATAGCTTGCCTTACACATAGTAGTTTGCATCTCTTAATCCCCTATCCACATCCTGTCCCCCTTCTTCTCCCCTCTCCCCAGTGGTAACCGAGTTTGTTCTCTGTATCTGCGAGTCCACTCCCTTCTGTTATACTCACTACTTTATGTCATTCTTCAGATTCTACATATGACAACACAGAGCACCCATCTTCCTTTGACCCATTTCACTACACATAAACCCTTCAAGTCAATCCGTGTTGTAAATGGCAAGTTTCCATCTTTTTATGGCAGAGTGGTACTTCACTGTGTGTAATACATGTGTACACACACATGACCATATATACATACACCACATCTTCATCCCCCCATCCCACCCCAACTCTTCTCCCCTTTGGTAATCATAAGTTTGTTTTCTAGGTCTGTCTGTGCTGCTGCTGCTAAGTCGCTTCAGTCGTGTCCGACTCTGTGTGACCCCATAGACGGCAGCCCACCAGGCTCCCCTGTCGCTGGGATTCTCCAGGCAAGAGTATTGGAGTGGGTTGTCATTGCCTTCTCTGTGTCTGAGAGTGAGTCTGTTTCTATTTTGTAAATAAGTCCATTTGTATCATGTTTTAAATACAAGTGCCATCATATATTTGTCTCTGACTTGACTTACTATGATAATCTCTATGTTCATCCATGTTGCTGCTAATGGCATTATTACATACTTTTTTACGGTTAACACCCTATTGTGTGTGTGTATACATACATATTGGAGAAGGCAATGGCACCCCACTCCAGTACTCTTGCCTGGAAAACCCCATGGGCGGAGGAGCCTGGTGGGCTGCAGTCCATGGGGTTGCTGAGTCTGACACAACTGAGTGACTTCACTTTGACTTTTCACTTTCATGCACTGGAGAAGGAAATGACAACCCACTCCAGTGTTCTTGCCTGGAGAATCCCAGGGACGGGGGAGCCTGGTGGTCTGCCATCTCTGGGGTCACACGGAGTCAGACACGACTGAAGCAACTTAGCAGCAGCAGCATGTATACATATGCATGTATACGTATGTATGTATGTATGTATACATACCACATCATCTCTATCAGTCCATGAACACTTAGGTTGCTTCCATGTCTTGACCACTGCAAACAGTGCTGCTATGAACAGTGGGATGCATATTATCCCATTGAATTAGTTTTCTCTGGATACATGCCCTGGATCGTATGGCAGTTCTATTTCTAAATTTCTTAGGATCCTCCACAGTTCTCCAAAGTGGCTGCACCAATTTACATCCCTATCAACAGTGTAGGAGGGTTCCATTTTCTCCACACCCTCTCCAGCCTTTACTTGTAGACTTTCTGATGGCCATTCTGACTACAATGGGGTGATCATCTTGAGTTTTGATTTGCATCTTTCTGATAAGCAACGTTGAGCATCTTTTTTTAATCAATTGCTTTCGATAATTTGTGCCATAGTTAAGAAATCTGCCAAATTCAAGATCTCAGATTTTCTCATTTTCTTAAAGAAATTTCAGTTTTTACTCTTAATTTAGGTGTATGATTCATTTGGGGTTAATGTTTGTATATGGCATGAGGTAAGATTGTTCAAATGCACTAGTACCACGTGTTAAATAGATTAACCTTTCCCCCTCAAAGTGCCTTGGCATTTCTTTTGAAAATTACCTTTGGATTCTCTGTTGTGTTCCATTGATGTATATATTTATGCCAATGCTTTATAATCAATTCACGTCAGGGTCATCTGCTGTCTGTGTTACAATTAAGCCTCTTGTTGTAACCCTTTCAACCCACAGCCAAGGTAACTTCTCTGAAGTGGAAATCTGATTCTGTCAGTCACTACTGCCCATAAGATAAAATAAAAGCTCTATAACCTGGTCTTTCATGTTCCAGCTTTAGTTTTATCTCGTATTTTCCCTCATTCAAATTTCATGCTACACAGTTCCCTCTCACCCTTGGTTTTTGTATTTGCTGTATGCTTTATCTCAGATGCCTAGCAAATACTCTTTAGCTCCCCTGGAATTCTTTACAGACTCCCTTAGTTAGCTTTATTCCTTTTTTAAAAAATTAATTTTTATTGGGAGTATAGTTGACTTACAGTGTCATGTTTCTGACGTTTCACAGCAAAGTGAGTCAATTATACACATATATCTACTCTTTCAGATTCCTTCCTGTGTAAGTCATTATAGAGTATTGAGTAGAATTCTGTGTTACAGAGTAGGTTCTTGTTCAGTTGCTAAGTCATGTCCGACTCTTTGCGACCCCATGGACTCCAGCACGCCAGGCTTCCCTATCACCAACTCCTGGAGCTTGCTCAAACTCATGTCCATTGTTAGTGATGCCACCTAACCATCTGATCCTCTGTCACCCCCTTCTCCTGCCTTCAATCTTTCCTGGCATTAGGGTCTTTTCCAATGAGTCAATTCTTTGCATCAAGTGGCCAAAGTATTGGAGATTCAACAAGTCCTTCCAATGAATATTCAGGGTTGACTTCCTTTAGGAGGGACTGGTTGAGTAAGTTCTTATTAGTTATCTATTTTATGATTGGGCCTGCTTAGATGCTCACTCTGCATCCTGTTACTAGCCTATGACACCCCTGTCCTTCCCTCCCTGCCAGATCATAACCTCCTGGGGACCCAGCATGGACTCAATATTTGAATGTGTATAAAGTTGCACAAGACAGGTTCTTGTTCTTCAGAAGCTAGCAACATAGAGTGGCGTGCAGAGCAGTAAACCCTATCAGATGGTGTCACTCCCCATCCCACACTTTCAATGCTTTCTAGGTCTATTTTTTCTGCTTTTTTACCCTGGTGTCTTGTTTCCCAGGTCATCTTTGTGTACAGATCACTGAATTGAAATGAATCACTTGCAGGAATAACTTGAGGCATTCTCCAGAGAGAAACTTCCAATTGCTTTTGATCTCCTCGGGAGGACACAGCCAGTCTGGGACTTCCATCTTAATATAGATCCACAGTCTGACATTCCCCAAACCACTCCAGGGTGCGAGTTTGAATCAGGGCTGTTTTCCCAAGTGATCCTTCCTCTGGGAGTGGAGTTCTACTGAGCTCTGGCTTTAAACTGGTTTTGATGGGTGGGATGTTGGCAGAGTAGCTTAGACCCATTTGGGGATATTCTGGACTTTGCTAGGCAAATATCCCTGTGATGTTGCCCAAACAAGGGCTCAGTTTCCTAATTTCCTCCCAACTGGCAAATGCCCTGAGAACAATGGCAACTTCGCCTGCTAGGCCTATCTGTTTAGTGTAAGCCATGAAAAAAATCAATTTCAGTCTTACCCTGATTCATGAAGTCCTACATCATCTGGCTTTTGGCTTCTGCTCCTGTCTCTGAACCAGCCACACCATCCCTTGGGTTGACTTTCAGACAAGTTCTGTCCTAGAGCTTCTGTACTTGAAACCTTTGTACTTGCCTAGAATCCATCCATAGTTTGTATTTTACATAACTTGTTCCTCTGATTGTCAGAAACTACCATTTATCTGTGGGCCCAGGTGGCTTGGTGGTAAAGAATCAGCCTGCCAATGCAGGGGATGCAGATTGACCCCTGGGTCAGAAAGATCCCCTGGAGGAGACAGCAACTCACTCCAGTACTCCTGCCTGGGAAATCCCGTGGACAGAGGAGCCTGGCAGGCTACAGTCCACGGGGCTGCAGTGTCAGAGAAGACTGCACACACACACGCATGCACGCATGCCACTTATCTGTACCCCTTCACAATCAGCACTTTTGTACTATCTATCTTCCTTATTATAGGCCCTTGGAAGATACATACTTTTTCTTACCTGCCATCCTTCTTGATATAGGATAGGTCATCACTAAGTATTTGCTTGATGCCCATTCTTAACCCTAACAACTGTTAGCTTACTTTTATGATCTCAGAGTTCCACAGATAATATTGTTTAAAATAATCATATTCTTAATTTGTGAACACATTCAAGCAATTTACCTCAGAGATAAGGCATTTTATTAAAAAAAAAAATTAAGAATGACTCATGATTTACTTTAAAGCAAATTTTTTCAAACTCTCCGGGACAGGAAGGGTAGGATGTTCTAACATTTTCACACAGATGGTGGTTTGCTTTAGATTTGTTCAAAAATTGCTAGTGCCTATGTTTCCTCGAAAAAGCTGGGATAAAAATACAAGTACAATCAGGTTAATTAAACTAACGTTTATTAAAAGCTTTTGTGATAAGTACCGTGTGTCACAGTCCTGGGTACACAAACACAAGTGAGACATCGTCCCAGTGGAAAGCATTCAGGATAGAAGGCTGGTAGGACAGCCTTCTAAAAGGGAAGGACACAGATGAAAACCTTATAACTACATTTGTAGTGGACCTTGCAAGTAGAAAAGCAGATAATGAACATTCCAGCAACAGGGAAGAACATTAAAGAACACAGTAGTCTTTTTGTGCTGTTATCTATGGAACAAGGTGTGTAGGGGGCTGAAGAGCACCCTGAGAACAACAGGGCCCGGAAATGGAAAGTCATAACAAAGGGACTGGAGAAAAGCAGGAAATACCAGAGATGGCTTAAAAAGACAGGCTCAGCAGGACTTGATGAAAAATGTCAGAGAGGACTGGTAAATAGTGCTGGATTCTTCATTTGTATAATTAGGTTGGATAGAAATGCAATTAACTATAACAGAAAAGAGAAACAGACATTTGGGAGGTTGAAAGTAGAGATAAGAGATTTTTAATGTTACGCTGGATACCTCTTCTGTAGGACAATCATCCATATTAGTGTCTTGTACGATTACATGTATTTACCTACATTAAGCACTTGAAGGTCAAGTACATGTATGAGAGGTATTTTCTGCCTTACTTATTTTAGCTTTCCTTATTTGACACTTTTATTCAGTTAATGTTTAATTTTGCCATGTGTTACCTTAGTGTGAAAAGTACTATGGAATATAGGGAGGATTTCAGTAAGACCACTTACCCACTTAAACTAGTGGAGAAAAGTCATCCCTTCTGTGAGAGGTAGAAATTATCTTAAGGATTATAACAAAGGGCCATCAAAGTACAAAGAAAGATAAACCTTGCATTCATCTAATCAGCTACTCATCTAGTTGTTTAGGGCTGTAGAAACAAGTGCAGAGATAAAAGAGCTTTATGGTAGCATGGCTACCCCAGTGGAGGAGTATGGTGTTCTTGGGCAAGCAGATCTCCTGTGAAAAGAAAACTCAAGACTAGCAACAGGGCACACTGAATTTCTTCCTGCCAGGAATATCTGAGATGTGGAGATATTTCCTTTAGCTTATTTTTTCTCTCTTCTCAGAGTTTCAGGAGCCCCTCAGTTATGTAAGTTAGTTGATCTGTCTGTACACTTAGTAAAGTATATGCAAGTTCATTATAGCATGTCCAGCCTGAAGTTCAGGAGCACCAGACTCATGATTAACTCGAAGGAAGTGCTCTGGTCTCAATTTCCATCTTTTCTGAAAATGCCCAGTCTTTAACCAGGACTTAATTAATTGAAGCATAAAGAATCACTAAAATATACCAGGCTACACTAATAAGCAAAGATGATCTTTAAATAAACAAAGTGCTTTAGTGACCATCTTCATTCTGTTGTATTCATTTTGGAAATGGACACATTACTAGCTTCATAATCTTTTAAAGATCACAGTCTTTTGCAAAGGGGAACTACTATGTAAATTTTCACATTATTATAAACTACAAAAAGTTTTAATATCTATCCAATTTAGCATTGAAGTCTACAAAAAAAGAAATCAATGACAACTGCTTTATTATTAAAAGTTACTATGTTCCATAAAGCACACAATGTAGTTTATATTCAACTAACAAAAGTTTCATACATATATTTAAAAATATATAATATATAGATCTGTCAACATTTATATTCTATTTAAAAAGCAGTAGCTTTACATATTTTACAACTTGGTATTATAAAATATATACATCCACCCTATGCAAATCTTCCAGCATGAGCTTTCATTCCTATTAATAAAATGCACAATTTGTATTTCTGAATATTAAGAGAAAAATGGTACCAACTAAAAATAAAAAATTCATTATAACGTGAACATGCATCTAATTCTTGGCTACTACATAACTGACCTAATAATCTATTCAAATAACTGTTACCTTGAGCTTGACAATCAGTTTGCATTATGTAAACAATCTGTGGTTAACTATGAAGAGACCTGCATTTCTAGGTATCTGAAACAATCTACCAAATTCTTTATTTGCCCTGTTTCAGGTTTTTAATTACAGAGGCAGGATTCTTCAATATATGATGTGCCATGAAATCTGACAAGTTACACCTGACAAGCCAAAGCCCTGTGAGTTTTGAAACCACACTTCTGCCTTTGAGAAAACAGCTCTGAGAATTATTGTAGAAGCAGTTTTCTCGAAACCCCTGATGATGTGTACACCAAGAAATAGAACAAAAACTGCTTCTCCTTTCCCCAATCAACTGCACTGAACTTGCAAAACTCGAGTTCTGGTACATGAGGATGTACTGACGTCTATTCAGACATTTCTGCCACATAGTCAAAATAGCTTCAGATATCACACTGTTTTATTACCAAAACATTTTTTATAAAAAAGATATTCATGTAATAATTTTTGAGATTCATTCCCAAATAAAAGTTGCAATACTAACATTAGAGAATGAAATTTAAAAAAAAAAAAATCTAAATTATCAGGAGCATAGTCAGAACTAGAACTTCAACTTGAAGGACAGAAATCTAAGTTTGAAGTACAAATTTAGATTCCATGGACCTCTAGTGATAAGGGTGTATATAAGTCTATCTTTAATTTCTGCTGAGAAGATAAAAATCTCCCACAAATTATTTTTATAACATTAGAGAATGAAATTAAAAAAAAAAAAATCTAAATTATCAGGAGCATAGTCAGAACTAGAACTTCAACTTGAAGGACAGAAATCTAAGTTTGAAGTACAAATTTAGATTCCATGGACCTCTAGTGATAAGGGTGTATATAAGTCTATCTTTAATTTCTGCTGAGAAGATAAAAATCTCCCACAAATTATTTTTTAAAAATAGTTCCATCCAAATCTCAAAAATGATTAACATTTAATCATTAGTTGTTAAAAACTTTAAAGGAAAAACATGCTCATCAAAATAAGTAATTTAATTCATTAGGGCAATTATTAGTCTTTGAGGGACTTCCCTGCTGTTTCAGTGCTTAAGACTTTACCTTCCAATGTAGGGGGTGTGAGTTCGATCCCTGGTTGGGGAACTAAGATCTCACATGTCTCAGGGCCAAAAAAATAAAAAAACAGAAAACAGAAGCAGTATTGTGACCAATTCAAAACAGACTTTAAAAATGGTTCATATCAAAAACAAAATCTTAAAAAAAAAAAGGCTTTGAGAGAGTCACATCCAGAAAGTAAACAAAATTCCCTCAGTATTTAAGAACTAAATTAGAGCTAAATGGTAGCATATTTATCAACAATTGTTCAACAAGTTTAGCCATCTACTGATGGACTAAAATTATTTATTAGAAATTTTTGTAGGATAAGAGTCTTCTTATTAAAACTTTTTTTGGATATAATTTTAATAACCCTCCTCTGGATTGCCTATCCTCAAGAATGGGAAAGGGGGAGTAAAGGGGAAGGGAGGAAAGAAGGGAGGGAAGAGGGGAGAAAAGCTGAGTGGTCAGAGGGGCACTGAAGACTGATCCACTGATACCTGTGAGATGAGAAGGTAGAAAAATAGAGGAGGAATAAAAACAAAGACCGCAAAGAGGACTAGGGCCAGGAGGTGCGGATTAGACACCTTCTTCACAGACCTTAATTATGGAAAAGTATCAGCATAAAAGAATAGTGCAGTAGCTGGCTTTTGGTAGCAATGAATCCTCAAAGGGACATTCAGTCAAGCCTCAGCTCTTTCGGAAAATAAACGTGCATACCCAAGTTACAAACCTTATGCATTCAGCTAAACTATGTACAAAAAACTAAATAAAAGTGAGATGGAGAAATGTAAGCAGCAGTCACCATAAAGGCTGAGAACTAGTGACACCGAATTCTTTATTTAAAAAAAATTCTGTTTTTAAACACACAGTACCTCCTCTTCTCTTCTGTTTTTAGGAAGAAGCTTTAACAAGTTTTAAATGTCTCAATTCTCAAAAACAATAGGCTTTAAAAAAATAAGACTTGATTATCAGAAACAAGTAATATGTGGTTACATACCATTTTCATATCATTACTCATTTCAATTTATCTTTGATGCAACCTGGGAACAATTAAGCAGTCACTAGATACCTGTTTTAGAATCTGAAGAAATTATTATCCACCACAGGAATCTAATGATATATGTTTTTGCATATAGTTAAACTTTCAAAAGGGAAAAAAGTGGCTAACTATTCTCATTACTTTGTACCAAATATTTACATACCTAGTCAAAACAATAAAGATCAAGATCTTTCTCCAGATGAACTGTATATAAAAGCAATTTTTAGCATTTTCTTCCAGGGATTAAAAAAAAAAGTCTTATTTCCCTGCTGGCTAAAAAGGAGGAATTTGTACAGGTAAGTTCTTTAGAGATGAATATTAAACTCCTTAAGAGAACTGCCATAAAATTTGTTTTTAAAAATTTATCTTAAAAAACTGAAAACCATTTCTCTCTTTAAAATCTATGGCATTAATTACCTACTTAACATTTTTAATTTTTTTTGAAAGGGCACCAAGTTTGTGATCTAAGCATGCAAAATAAGGAACTGAATGTATCACTGCCCTAACAGAATTTGGCAAACCCGAAGAATGGCCTTTAAATAAATAAATAAATAAATAAAAAGGAAGAGAGTTCATGCTGTCTAAATCTGAAGGTCTAATTCTGTAGAGCTCTGCAGCAGACAGTGCCTCACAGAGGGAATGTGGGCAAGAGGGAAGTAGCATGTTCCTATGTACACACTTGGTTGGTATTCTGGTTGTTATTTAACAACATATTACAGAGAAATATTCTTTTTATTATTACAAAGTTGGTAACTGACTTAGGTAAACATCCTTATGTCTTTTAATAATGTAACATATTTAAAATTAACTAAATCTAAGTGCACATGAATTTTCAGTGATTCCTAAAGTTCAAGGAAGTAACACAGGTGTTATCAGACTGCAAATTCTGAATGGTTGGTGCATCTATGTTTTAGAATATTTTGTCCCGTCTTCTTTCCCTTAAACCATAAAATGTACCAGAGTTATTTGGTTCTCCTCTACTTTCCTTTTCATCATCTTATTTTATGGTATCTCTATGTAGTGAGAGAGGTATGTTAAAATGTTATTATATTAAAAAATTCAATTGAGACTATATATGACCTATTAATCTATATGATAGCAATGTTAACCTTTGACCTGGTATATTAATTCCTTTGGTGAATAAATGTCACAGGTCATTTCCTTATAAAAGAATTTTAGTAAGAGGACCAGCAGTATGGAGAGAGATTTCCCCCACCCCCACCCGGGAAAATGACCAAGTGAATCAGTAGTTTAGAGCAGTTATGTAAAATATGAAAAATACATCATTTACAGCTGCAATTTTCATATTAAAAAGCAGTTAAAAACTAAGAGCAATTCAAAGCATTCCAAAAAACATTTTTTTGTCTTAACTAAACTGGCCAATTAATAGGACTGATAAGAGACTGCTGAGAGAACTTACGTACATCTAGGCAGGACAGAACAAAAATGTTTTTAATTTTGAACAGTGGTAGTTGCTATTAATAACTAGCAGTATAAACAGTGTCCACAATTTGGTGGCTGGCCATAGTTTAAAAATTTTCAAGTTAATTTCTACAGCAGACGTATTTTTGAAGTCTACCCACCCCTGAGTTCAACAATTATACTTTTAGAGTGTAAAATTATATGCCCTTAATTAACAACATGTACAAAGCTACAAAATGTCATCTATACAGAGATTAAAAACAATTTTTAAAATATTCTCTGCCAATTATTGATTGGATGGTTTTACTGGGGTACACATTTCAAACCTTTTAGCCAACTGGCTTTAATTTTTAAGCCCAAGTTGATTCATATATTCACTGTAGGATATGTCATAAGAGTGCAACAACAGGCATTAGTAAAAATAACATTGTAGTAGAAACAGATTTTGCATATGTGAAAAGGTAATTTATAAAATACATTAATTGCTTTTTAAAAAGAGAACCTAGTTGCAGTATCATTTACTTACACGGTACTGAGAGTTGGACCTTTCAAACAATTTTTTTTCTATAGAAAAATGTTGTCTACCTGTTAAGTGAAGTCTTAAATAACAACAAAACAGAACAAAACAAACAAATCCCTCTAGAAAAAAAAACCTGTATGGTTGTGTGAGACAAATAAGCAAACATACCGTCCTATAATGTACTTTTGCCTAAATTTTAAAATAAAAATGTCCACACTCTTTTGTTAAAACATTAAGCCTCTGTCAAAAATGTATTTCTTATTTTAGGGTACAGAATAGAAGGACAAGATGATACTTACAAGTAAAGAAAATTTACAAGAAAAAACTTGACAAAAGTTTCAATTAAAAATATCATAACATTCAAACTTGACTTCAAACATAACAAAAGAAACAAAATTGCAAACAAAAATGTTTATGGATTTTCCAAACATAAATAAATGAAATAGTGTTTAGGCAGTAGGGCTCATGCTGATGGCTAGCAGGAAGTAACAGAGTATCATCTATTTGGAAAAAATTGATAATGTACAAACAACAAGCCCAAATTATGGACTGTAGCAGTTTAATCATCACTGCCATTTTTCTTCCAAAATAAAGCCTTGATTAAACCATTTATACCCTATATTACTCATATCTTTACTTCAGAGATTGAGGAACTATGTACAACAAACAAATTTATTTTCACCATAGGGATAACTTATTGTACCTCTCTGCCAATGTTACTTGAAAACTGTCCATGTCAAAACAATTTGACAGCAGATATAAACAATTCAATAAATACGCAATGATCTTTCATTACAGTCCTTTAAAGACGCATGTTAATTCATGCTGTTAACCTTAGGTTCACAGTGCATAGAATCCAAATATGAGCAGTTGGGGTGACTTTCAGAGTAATGTTGGATCCCTCACTTTATTTATAATCCCACTCTAACCGTTAAGTTCATGTCATAGGCCCTATCACGCATTAATCACTGAGTGGCAGAAGTTAATGAAATTTTTTCCTGTTACAACGTCCATTGCCGGCAATGAACGTCACAAAACCGCCAAGGAAGTCATTGTTATTGCACAATACATGAGGACCTGGAACTTTTCAAAAGCTTAAAAAAATAAAAATAAAAAATGGAATTATATTTGACATTTCCTGACACCTGCATTAATACTGTATGACTAATCAAAGCATGTCAGTTGCCTGGACTCAGCCAGCGATCAACATGCGCCCCGAATGCACACAAGTAAAAATGCAGTCAAAGGAAGCAGTCTTCATTGCCTATAGGTCACTTCCAGTCAAAGGTTAAAGTTCAAAGACTGAATGATCAAAGTGCTCATTTTCTCAGTAGGACTATCTTCTGCTAGGAGGATGAGAACAGTGGCATCAACAAGTATCATCTTTAAGAAAAGGAGAAAAAAGATAATTAAAACAGTCAAGCATGCATAAGTAAAAGTTACAAGTCAGTCTAATACAGCAAAAATTTCAAGTAGCAAGAAGAACATGGTTTATGTTTCTGACTCATCTCCCTGGATCCCCTGCAAGTGAGTCCATTTTGTGTTCAAGCATATATTTACAAACAAATGGAACTCCAGGTGTTCAGAGAAGTGGCAGTTTGCACAAATTTTAAAATGGTATTATTATCAGTATGTTAAGTTCTATTTCAAATAATAAACTGATATGTGTTAGCACATATTAATGATTACCAGTCATCAGAGAATTCTTTTACAGGTAACAATTTAAAACTATAATGAGACGGCAAGTAAACTCACAACCAACACTGTCACACTACTTAACAAAGACTAAATAAGTCGTGTCTCTGAAGGAAGTAACTTCACAAATGAGGAATAATCTCTAAATCAATCAACATTAAATGTTATTAACTTCTCCTCAGAAAATAAATTTTCAGGAAGTGTGTGTGTGTGTGTGTATATACATATATATATATATACACAAAGGAGGTCATTTTGAAAAAATCCCAAAGATTTAGTGACACCTGATAGTTTCAACACATTTATGTAACATAAATTCTGGAGAGTTCATCACTTATTTCACAACACTTACCTCACAAAATATATTTGAAGGATTGTGAGGATTAGTTCTTATTTATGAAGAACCTTTAGAAAGATTTAAGACCAGTGGCAACTAACTCAAAGTTGTTAAAGCTCTCAAGGAGAAAATTCTGAAAAACTGACCAAAATGTTTTATACAAACCATCCCATATTAGGATTGATATATTGCTAATAAAATTCTCACTCATAAAGACTCAATGAGAACTAAAAAGCAGTAAATCTGACTTCTATGCTGGGCAAATTAGTGAAACATTTCACAATCCTATACATTAAGGGTAATATAAATGGTGAAACAGACTAAATTTTTAAAATAAGCTGTATCTAAGTCATTAGAATCCTTGAAATAAATAACATCTTTAAGAAGAGATCAAGTAAATAGTTTACAGCCTCTGTCACATTAAAGTGTTGTCTTATGGGACTTCTTGGTGGTCCAGTGTTTAAGATTCTGTGTTCCCAATGCAGGGGATGCAGGTTTGATCCCTGGTCAGTGAACTAAAATCCATCATGCCGCATTGAATAGCCAATATATATGTGTGTGTGTGTGTGTGTGTGTGTGTGTGTGTATATATATATATATCTATATATCTATATCTGTTCCTTAAATGACTGTGGATCTTGGAATAAAGAAGATATATTTATCATGGACCAGAACAAGCTTCAGAATATGAGGAGGCTTCTTAAAACCTCACTTCTCCAGTAGAGTATTTTATAACACTAGGGTTCTTGAAATTAGTACTAAAACTAATCACATTTAAATCACTAAGCTAAGAGATGCCACTAAAATCTACCTATGATGTCAAACTACTTGGGAGGAACTTTGGCTGGACCCATAGACTGAAACATTATATATTTATATGAGTAATAAAGAATCTATGAGTAAAAGTTCAGGATGGAAACAGGTAATGACCCAAACCCATGTCCACCTTTTCCCTAAATAAGAGAAATCACTGAGAAGGAAAAAATTCATTTGTTAACAGCGGGAATAGTTTCCTAGTTTTGGCTTCCAAAAAAAAAAGTCGTTAGAGTTAACCTATCTTGGGTCAAGACACGTATAGGTCTATAAAAGGTGGTGGAAGAACACAATTATGTTTAACCTTTTGGCTACAATATTTGTGGCAAAATTATGGCCTAAAAAAAAATCTTATCATAAACCACTTAAATTTTTTCTGGAACCAGAGAAGATCCTACTAAAATTATACCATCAAATATAATATACAAATTAGCAGTTCCAAAGAGGTGACACCTACCATGGCTAACTTCACTGGGCCTCTGGAAATTATGAATGAGAGAACTACATTAAAAGATCACTTAATTTTTCCCAAAGTATAAAAACTATCACATTTTATTGGAAATCACCTCCCTGAGTATTCCCAGGGACAGAAGACTAGAAGTAAAGGAACAGAGTAAGAGGCCAACAGATATGAAGTGGAATTCTACCTCCAAGAAAAACAAATCTTTACAGTTAAGTTTGTGTCTCAACAGTTTAGGGAATTAAAAGTTTTCCTCTGATGAACTGATTCAAGAAAGATTACACAGTAGATCACAGAACTGCTATCCCACAGAAAATAAAGGGCAAAGAATTAAACTGAGTGAAAGTTTAGACTCAGGAATTTAGAAAGTGGTTGTATAACACTAAAAGGTAGTACAAATCAAAAGGTTCACAACTAACAGAGGTAAACCTTCAGATCTACATTAAACAAGGAAAAAAGGAATCGTTACACTAGTCTGAGATAATTTTGTGTTCCTATCCCCTTATAATCCTTACTGTCCTATAGGAAATGTTCCAGTTGAATGGAACCAGAATGTACTCTATAGTTTTATACAAAAAGACATTCCTCTACTCCTCCCCAAATTACCATCTCATCAGTCTATTGGATATAATATCTAATCATTATGTCAATTTAGTTCTTATAAGTCTAGTTTTCTGGAGCCAATACTCAATAGTCATCTAAACTATACTGTTCAGTAATCTATCACCTTAAGGAAAATGTTTTAGGAACCATAGATCTACACTCCCATCTGTGAAAAGCAATCATTTATGAAACTAAGTCATTTATATTTAATATTGATCCCAGGAAATAGACAGGTATTATCAATGGATTCTACTTGGCTATCTCACTGAAATATTTTTATTATGTCATAAACAGGTATTTATCTTTTTCAAGAACAGTTACATTTATGATACAGAACTCAGGTTCAATCATTAATCTGTGCACTGGACTGGGTACAGATCTATTTTCTAAGGAAAATTCTAGATCTGAATTTAAATTAATTCCTCAGTCCTTTTGTATGCTGAGAAGAGTTGTCTTATTACCTATTTTGGTTAGGTCCCTTTATTTTTTTAACCCTATTCTCAGCTCAACTGATTTTTTCAAAGCCCATGGACCCCTACCTTAACTAGCAACACAGAATATTTGCATTCCAATGCAGGTATGACCTTAATTTCTTAGTGAATAGAAAGTAAAAGAGTTCTGGGCAACTCGTTGATAGTCAACTTCAAGTAATTAACAAAACAATATATATTCACAAACCAATGACTTTTTACACTTTAATAACTTATTGCATGCTGGAGAAAAATCTCAAAAGAAGTGTAATATAAGGTGTGATGTGTACAAAGGCAGTAACTGGGCTAGGATGACTGGCCTAATTTTCAGGGTGTCCTAATAATGTGGAAGATCACAAATTGAGCTTCTTTTCAACACTGGTATTGGGCAGCTCAATTGTGGTATGTCAGCTGAGTCTTTCTCTAAACAAAAGGAGATCAACTCAATTTCGGATTTGTTGTTTTTCATTAATAATGACTCCATTGTACATCCTGGAAGCCCCTTCTAAGGCACACAGATATCACTAATCTGAACCCAAATCTCTCTTGCCTCTTGGACTACACCTGACAAACATCCTGGCCCATGCTGACCCAAGTATGTTGGTCAGCACCACACAGAATGGCTGTGGAGTTTGACACCTGAGGCTTACAATTCTGCATGGTTTCTAGAAACTGAATGATAAGTGTTTCAGTGAGTTCTTCCAACACCAAGCAAGCCTTTGTTTAGTCTCTATCTTTTGTTTACTGTTGCAGGTAACATCTTGACATTGTTCTGACCTTGCAATCCTTTCAAAGGTGATGATAAGAAAATAACTACAGCCCATATTTCTTGGTAACTCGCATTCTAAGGAGAACACAACCATTACAGATCTTTTAGAACTAAAGTGGCTAAGCAGAAAAATATAAGCTGAAATTTCCAAAGTTTCAAAACAAAGCTGATGCGGTTCTGCTTAATGAATGAGTATGATTACCTTTTTTGATAAGATTTTTCCAAATTCAACTATAATACCAAGGCAAACTATTTTTCATATTGTTTGTAACTGTTACCGTGGAATGTAGAAAAGAGAAGACAATAGAAACTGAACAGCTGAAATGCTTTAGCTATGGAAAGATAAATGAAGAGTTCAAGGAAGAGTCCCTGTACTCAAGCACCTGAATGACAGGGTAGGGGCTCTATCACCTCAAAGCGTAATGAACACTACCCTTCATTGATTTCGTATGACAGTCATTCATGGAGGAAAACCATCCATTTAAAGGAAAATGCAGGAGAGGAATGATCCAGGCATACAAGGTTCAAGCCAAGAGCAGAGAACTATCAAAGTAAGAATGGGGGGGTGGAGGAGGGTGGGTGGGGGTGAGTGTTTTCCAGTGTCCGACTCTTTGCGACTCCATGGACTGGCAGGCAAGAATACTGGAGTGGGTTGCCATTTCCTCCTCCAGGGAATCTTCCCAACCTGAGTATTGAACCCACGTCTCATGCGTTTCCTGCACTGGCAGATGGACTTTTTACCACTGGGAAGCCCAAAGAATAAACTGAGGATGTTTTAAACAAGATTATCTGTAAGTGAAAAAAAGTATCTGTATCTGCAACAGGAAACAAGACCAAGAAAGTCACGGTTTACCTGAATTAGAATCAGGTGCCTTTTTAAAATGGCTAATTCGTATGCGGGCAGGGATACTTTCAATCTGTTTATTGGGAAGATGAATTCCTACACAAACTCTGTACTATTTTACATTAAGTAAGAGGTTAATTTAGTTTAAAAAGCCTTTAAAACAAAAAAAATTCTTCACTAACTTGGAGATGATCCATCTTTAAACAATTAAGACTTTTCTATTTCAGTTATAAAAATACAGATTTCTCAAGTAACACATAAAAACTACTAACTATGAAAAACAACATCTATGAAGTATATTTTAAAGAACTATTATATTTCCTGACTTATTATGCAAGTTTTCTTATTCAAAAGCAGGCAGCAAGAAATTCTAGAAGTATTCTTAAGTAAAGGCCTTCTTATAAGTTCTTTCAACAAAACAAGACAGCATTAGAGACCTTGAAAGATGACAATCTTTTTGAAATTTCCCTGTGGAATAGAAAATAAAATGGAAATATATTGTCTAACAACGGGGTGGCACAGAGTGGCAAAGAGGACTATACTTGCAAAATATATGTATTTTCTAAATTCCATCACTCTAAAACAATTTCTTCTCAAGCTTAACAACAACAAAAATAAAAACTTAAAAGTGGTTTTAAAACACTGTGGGGGGAAAAAAAGGAAATAAAAAAACACTGTGGAAAAGATGATAGGGGAATTTTTCTATTATTAGTGAGGTTGGGTCAGAAATAGAATGACAACTATCTTGCCAACTTTGACATTTTAAAAAATGTTTGATGTAGTTGGTTTTCTCAACATTCTTGATTGACTTCTCTTAGTCTCTGATAATTTAAAGAACTTATGAAAGGTAAAGGGGACTGTGACACTCAAGGAATGTTTTTTTGTTTTTTTTTGAAAAGGTTTTTTGTAAAGGCACAGAGGGAAGAGACAACTCAGTGCTTAGTCCTAAAAGGCAAGAGGATGTGAAAGAAAGAGAAGCTGTTGCTTTCTTAAAGATTAACTTGCTACCTCAGATAAGCAGATGACAGCACCCTTATGGCAGAAAGCAAAGAGGAACCTCTTTATGAAAGTCAAAGAGGACAGTTGGCTTAAAACTCAACATTCAGAAAAATAAGATCATGGCATCTGGTCCCATCACTTCATGGCAAACAGAGGGGAAACAGTGACAGACTTCATTTTTTTGGACTCCAAAATCACTGCAGATGGTGAAGGTAGTCATGAAATTAAAAGATGCTTAGTCCTTGGAGAAAAACTTATGACCAATCTAAACAGCATATTAAAAAGCAGAGACATTATTTTACCAGCAAAGGTCTGTCTAGTCAAGGCTATGGTTTTTCCGGTAGTCATGCATGGATGTGAGAGTTGGGACTATAAAGAAAGCTGAGGGCCAAAGAATTGATGGTTTTGAGCTGTGGT
The DNA here is from genome assembly GCA_006410675.1 of Oreotragus oreotragus. Classification (NCBI taxonomy): domain Eukaryota; kingdom Metazoa; phylum Chordata; class Mammalia; order Artiodactyla; family Bovidae; genus Oreotragus; species Oreotragus oreotragus. Next base: position 253,280 of record SJYX01017668.1, on the reverse strand, counting down.
GTTGGAGAAGATTCTTGAGAGTTCCTTGGACTGCAAGGAGATCCAACCAGTCCATCCTAAAGGAAATCAGTCCTGAATATTCATTGGAAGGACTGATGCTGAAGCTGAAACTCCAATAATTTGGCCATGTGATGCGAAGAACTGACTCATTTGAAAAGACCCTGATGCTGGGAAAGATTGAAGGCAGGAGAAGGGGACAACAGAGGATGAGATGGTTGGATGGCATCACTGACTCAACGGACATGAGTTTGAGTAAACTCCGGGAGTTGGTGATACACAGGGAGGCCTGGCGTGTTGCAGTCTACGGGGTCGCAAAGAGTCGGACATGACTAAGCTGAACTGAACTTGTTATACCACCAGGCTTCCCTGGTGGCTCAGACGGTAAAGAATCTGCCTGCAATGCAGGAAAGCCAGGTTTGATCCCTGGGTCAGAGATATCCCCTGGAGAAGGAAATGGCAACCCACTCCAGTGTTCTTGCCTGGAGAACTCCACGTACAGAGGAGCCTGACAGGCTACAGTCTATGGAGTTGCAAGAGTCAGACTCAACTGAGTGACCACCACTGCTATACCACCAGCAAATAAGAAAAGTTTCATTAAGCTCTTTATCCTCCTCGTTCAACACTACACTCATTTTATAAAACTGCCAATAAGTTTCAAAATATTAAAATTTAATTATTTTACCGTGTTGAACTTTTTCACCCATGCTTGTAATTAATTTATTCTTCAGGAGCAATTATAAATATTCTTTATTTTTACAGAGCTATGTTTTCCACAATTTTATTGTTTAACTTTACATTGACTATGATTTGAGGTTTCTCCCCAAGCTTTTATCTAAGATTTACATTTTCATATATCTAAATGTTTAATCTGTGACTCCTTTTAAGTTCAGAAGTTCTTTCTTCCTTCCTCTAGAATTGATACCCAATTAAAAAAAAATACTTTGTCTACTGTATGTAGTTTTAAAAGTGCTTATTAATTCAATCCAAGGAAATATTTTCTATATGAAAAGATAAAATCTTCTTTCCCCAAAATACCAATTTTCTAACAAGATTACTTACTAAATAATTTTTCCCTTCTCATTGGTTTGTGATACGTTTATTTATCACATATTCAAAATTTATATACAAAAAGGCCTAGAAAAGAGTAATTCTATTTTTATGTCTGTTCTTACACTATTATCTTTTGGTGTTTAGTAGACTTACTCTCCTTCAATATCTTAAATTAAAAAAAAAAAAAAAAAAAAAAACCTGCTTTCTCATCTTTCTTCCAAACCTTAAAAGCACCCATTCTATCGTTCTACTGAATTTCTATTGAACTACACATTAAATCAATAACTTGTAAAGAATATACATTTTTATAAAATTTCAAAATAATAATTTTATGGTTTCTTCTTTTCTGTTTTTAATTTCAAACACCTCTTTGAGGAAGCAGTTTAGAAAACGTGTTAGCAGCCTTCAATTATTAAGCTACCATCACCCAACAAAAACAGAAATTAAAATATTAAAAATAATGTATTCATAAAGCTACAATCAGTACAACGTCAGATTTTTTTAGGAATAACTATTAGATTAGGAAGAGCTTTCTTTAAGTTAATAGGCCATCTCTAACAATGTGACATTCTACCTGCTAACACCAGTACCACAGCTGAGTACACTGGCATCATAACTTCTATCTCCAGTAACAGGTTTCCAAATAGGCTAGTTCATATTTGATTTAATAGTATTAAGTACTTCTTTTTTGTAATAAAATAGTAGGGCAGAATATTCAAGCAATTTTAGATTCTACTTGTATGATGGCCATGATTTTATGTGCTCCATTAAAAATCTGGTCTAACTTATCCATAACATCCATTATATAATTCCTTCTTTTTCCCAAGCAGATTTATAATCTTTCAAACATAAATACTGAAAAATTATCATTCTAAATAAAACTGCTTACCATGATACCACCATTTTGTTTTCTTTGGATTCTTGTTACATGTTCGAACATAAAAAGAATTATCTGGTGGTCGTCTCTGAAACGAAAAAGTTAAAATAGATAAGTTACAAAACAGGAAAACATAAGGAGATAGTTTTTAATAAAAACCTCTAGGCAAAATTATTATAGAATGTATAAGAAATGATATAAGTGCTGATGTCACAACTGAAAAAAATATATTCCAGGAAATGTAGCCTCTAAAACATTGATTTTTTTTTTTTTTTCAAAATAGATATGCATATGTGATTTGGGTTAGCTTACAGTGGGATTACTAGAGAATGACGATCAACCATAGTGGCAGCATTAGGTTTTAAAGAATTCTAGTTTTATTTATCTTGTCTCCTTAGAAATAACTTAATAATTATTTTTATGAGCTAATCAAAACAAAAGTCTACCTAACTAGCTTTGTCTGAGAAATTCTAGCAATTTATAAACAAAGGATTATTGCTCTCCTGCAAAATAAGTATAGTTAAGGAGAAACCAAAGGATTCTGTTTCCAAAATGTATGTAAGAGGAAAAAAAGGGGGAAATACATTAGCATTTCTGCTACACATATGTCCAGGCCAGCACACTATTAGAAGCATATGGCAGCTCTACAGGGGAGCTACATCAGAAATAGTGATGCCAACAACAGTGAAGATAGGTTGTAAAAGAATTTTCTTGAAAACTATTAGATGATGATCAAACACAAGAAATATGTGCCTCTCTACAAAGATTTGGAAACATGTCAAATGCGTATTACAGCCGCTGAAGGCAGGTTAGTAGATATATGATAGGTCCAACTAAATAGCAATGATGAACAGGACTACCGATGTAGCAGAAAGGAAAACTGACAGTCTCACTTGATGGTTCCAAAATCCATATTCAAAACTATGATCTAACTCTTATGAGATAGCAGTAACAGTAATTTAACAGAACGAGTAGCACATAAGACAGTGAACAACTATTCCAAGATCATCCTGTTTATACAGTTTAGAGAAAATTCCTGAAAAATTATCGTGAAATTAGATGCCTACTTCAAAGAATAGATGGTCTGCTACTGTTTGTCCTGTAAAGTCATAACTTGAGCTCATGTAGAATAAACTGCTACTGCTGAAACAATTTTATAAACTCATTTACCACAACCCAATCTTCAAAAATCAAAAGAAAGGGGGAAAATTCATACTGTTTGCTTTTATCAAGAATATAAGCAAATTAGTAAGTGACTAGGAGATATGTTTCTTAAAAAAATAAAGTATACAAAAAATTGGATTAGCTAAATTGTTTTAAGAATGGAATACAAGCTGGAAAGTTTGGGCTATCTACATCACAAGATCACTGAGACTAACGTGTAGGTTACTGAAAGGCCCCTGATCTCAATATCAGAAACGATCTTTAATCTGCAGACATTTAAAAGCCTTCAGTCTAGGGAACCATTCTTGACTATGAAAAAGGAAACTGGAACAGAAGAATTATGACTAAAAAATGTATTTGGTAAAATTAAAATTCTGAGAGTTGACTATTAAAGTGAAATTCATATATCCATGTCCACTACAGAATAAAACTCATCTGTTTTAACAGAACAATTTTCAGTGAATTTTAAAAGACTTTTTTTAAAGTTTGTTTCGTGTTAGATTCCTCTCAATGCCGGAGCATGCTTCCTCTTCACCTTAGTAACCTGGTACTTAGCACAGTAACAATAGCACATAGTAGGGTCTTAATAATGTCTGAATTTTATCACTTTTCACAAAACTAATGCTGTCAGAATCTAACTTCCAGATTATCATTTAGGCTGAATAAATTATAATTTGTAGTTTATATTATGTGTTTATCAATAATTTAAATGGAATGATTAGTCTTACACTAACTATGCAAGAAACACTAAGAGACAACTAGAAAGTGAGGGAAAAGATGAGGGTTAGAAAAGGATGAAAGAGTTAGAGAACAAAATCATTTTCTAGTTTTTAATAGTAAATCATTGCATTTAAATGTAAACAGATCTAATAATCATAAGGCACATGTAAGAACGATGCACAAACACCACTGGCATTAATCTTAACTTATTAAATCCTATAGTTACTAGCTCATCTTTCTATAGGCATTAAAATTAAGAGAAACCTTTGTAATTGTAAACTGCTCTGCCCCACACCTAAATTTAAAGTCTGTATGTGTGTTGCGGTTGGAGGCGGGGAGAGAAAATATGGAAGCAATAAATGAATAAAACTTGTTTCCAAGCCCTTGGGGTTTACAAAAGCTCAAGTGTAGCCTAAAATGCAGCCAAGAAAAGCCAACAACCAAGAGGAAACTCAAGTTAAAACGTGGTATTAACATTAGATAATATGTACCCTCTTTCAACTATTCTAAGATGTACTTTTTTTTCTTAATATTTTACCCATATGGGGATCGTCTTTCGGCTAAGGGTTTGTGACAGTTTAACTGCAAGAAGTTTCTTTCTTTCTCTTGTGGTACATAAAATTGCATATTAAAGGGTCTCACATTAGAATTAAATATATATGCAATTTAACCCATTATTTCCCATTCGTATTTGAACAAAGTTTTTTCTTATAAACTGAACACCATGAAACCTCCTATGGAACTCACATTCTAAGAAACTCACTTTGCAAACAAGTGGCTGAGTGTTTCAAAATCTAGACAAGCTACCATTTAAAAATGAAGTGCTCTCTTCAATGATCTCTAAAGAGTAATTTGGTAAAAGTGACAGTTGAAATAGAAAAAAAAACTCTGCTACAATAAATGAATAACCCTACAGCTCCCTGATCTCTAAGATAAATTCATTTTTCCTTTAAACAGAATACAAAACAAAACCCTCTCCTCCCCCTCACCATGGAGAAGAGAAGCTTTAAAATGTAGAAATACAAGAATATTGAGACACTAACCATCAAGCAGGAATGACAAAGAGGGCTGGAAACAGAGAGAATTTAGATACTTTAACAGGGTATTCTAAATTTAACTCACATGATTTTTCTTTTTGGTCTTTTCCCCCTTTCTCCATCAGACAGAATCTGTAGATTAGTAAAGGAGAATAAGAGGAAAAGTCCTGAAAATTCTATTAGTAATTTAGTCCGCCACCTTCACCTTTATGATAGGAGAGCTCTGGTTCCTGGAAAATTCTCTAAAGCAGGCTTATAGGGTGGAAACCAGCAGAGAGGCGAAGGGAGCTAGAAGGCTTGTTTCTGGGGCTTCCCAAGATGAAATCTAGAAACCATAATTTCTTATACACCTTTGCCCTGTGCATGCTTACAGAAATAAAACTTGGACTATTTAAGAACATCTGAAGGAATTTCCTATTTAAGAAATATAAAGTCTGATGTCTATTATCAAATTATTTTCCAATCTACTACTAAACATCCTCTATAACTTCATAGTAAAAAGCATTAAGTACTTTCTTCAAATAAATTTTATATTAACATAGTTTCTCTACCTGAACTATTACCTGAATAGTCTGAAAGTCCTACCTTTTCTTTGCAGCTGGAAAGCATGCTAATAATGCTAAGACAGACTGACTGGACTGACAGCGCTGGGGACCAGTCTTCTGTTAGAATGGATAAACAGATATGACCATTGCTATAAACATGAGGATGAACAGGAATATTTTCACCAGTAAACATGACCTAAGAAAGAATAAAAACCATTAATTTTATCTGTATCACCAAAAAATAAAATATTCTCCATATAAGTTAGTATTTTAAAAACCAAATTGAAAACAAACAAAATCAATGCCACGAACAGGATAAACAACTGCTTGTAGTTTATTCTTATCAACTGAATAAGTAATGGTTTTACTAATATGAATAACCATGTAGTAAGTAAAAAACCTTCAGATTATCTATTTTATATTTCAGCTATTTTTCACAAATTACTTTAAAATTTTCTAAATTACCAAGCATTTTTAGACTAGTGAAAGACAACTATATGTACAAGAACGGTTTTTCAAATTCTACTCATTGTTCTCCACATACAGAAATCAAATACACTAAAATTCCAAATCCTAGTGTTCAATTTTAGGACAATATAAATTACATGTGATAGGATCACTCCTCCTACTGACAACAATGCTGTTATATAAGGTGCCATATACATAAAAGGAAATGACTGCTATATATTCTACCTCATCCAAACTCAAACTTCAGTATGATGAACAATTTCAAATTACCACTTATTAAGGAGTGAAGACCTATGTGCTTAGATGAAAAAGCAAAGGTTGAATGAGTCTCCCAATTATTTGCTCTTTTGCTCTGCTTTTTCTTTTACTCAATTCTTCTAACAATTTTCTCCTTTATCCATCTTGCCTTAGCACTGTTTTCAAAGATAATAAATCTATTACTTCCTTCCTTAGCCCTAATGCATTCAGAATATCAATAGTGCTGCTTCTGAAACATATCTATCTAAGCATCTGAATAGGCAGGAGAGTAAATTCATATATTCCAAGGAATCTGTAAGCACAGGCCAAACTAGATCAAAGTACAAGTCTCATATTTAATAAAGCTTGGATATATGTTTCTTCATAATAAATCACTTTGATATAAAATTAACCATCAATTCTCTAAGTGAATTTTATACTGCAGTATGATGCACAATTTTTACTGTTACAGCAGTTCTTAGCAGTCACTCTTATTCTTGATCTTACTCTTATTTCTTGATCTGCCCCCTCACCCCTTTTAAAAGTTTCTGGCTGTGCCTCATGTCATTCAGGATCTTGGTTTCCTGACCAGAGATGGAACCCAGGCCCCGTGCAGTGCAAACATGGAGCCCTAGCCACTGAACTGCCAGGAAAGTACCTCACCTGGCTTTTAGGGGGGGAAAAATCATCTGGAGATCTGGCTAAAAATACAAATTCAAGAACCCCACTTTCACAAATTCTGATTCACTATGTATGATGGTATTTTTATAAAACTCAAGTGGTAAAGAACCTGCCTGCCAATGCAGAAACCCTAAGAGACACGGGTTTGATCCCTGGGCTGAGAAGGTCCCCTGGAGAAGGGAATGGCTGCCCACTCCAGTACTGTTGCCTGGAGAATTCCATGGGCACAGGAGCCTGGCAGGCTACAGTCCATGGGATCGCAGAGTCAGACACGACTGAAGTGTCTTAGCACATCAAACATAAACTAGTAGTTTCCAAAGCAGACTTAACAGTAAGTTTATATCAGCCCCACAAATTGCCTCATACTTGAATACAGCAAAATCTTCATAAGGAAAAAACCCTACCTTAAGTGATGAAAAACTGATGAAATATACTGCTCTAGGTATATCCCCCGCCCCCCGTTTTTTCCTTTATAGAGCACAAGAGAGCCAGTGAAAAAAGTGTAACCACAATAACGTATGCTATATTTTAATACAGGATATATTACAGTATACTACCATAAGTATGTTTTGCTTTTAAATATCTACCTACAAATCTGATTTTATTACAATTTTACCAATACTTACATTTAACAAAGCAAAGCACACTTTCATATGAGTAGGTGTCTTCTACTATTTCTACTGCTAACACATGGGACGCATTTCCTTGGCTGAAGCTAATATAAGATTCCAACATCACAAGACAAGACTCTACACATGGACATCACCAGACGGTCAATACCAAAATCAGACTGATTATATTCTCTGCAGCCAAAGATGGAGACGCTCTATACAGTCAGCAAAAATAAGACCGGGAGCTGACTGTGGCTCAGATCATGACCTCCTTATTGCCAAATTCAGACTTAAATTGAAGAAAGTAGGGAAAACCATTAGTCCATTCAGGTATGACCTAAATCAAATCCCTTATGATTATACAGTGAAAGTAACAAATAGATTCAAGGGATTAGATCTGACAGACAGAGTGTCTGAAGAACTATGGATGAGGTTCGTGACATTTGTACAGAAGGGAGTGATCAAAACCATCCCTAAGAAAAAGAAATGCAAAAAGGCAAAATGGTTGTCTGAGGAGGGCTTACAAATAGCTGAGAAAAGAAAAGTGAAAGGCAAAGGAGAAAAGGAAAGATATACCATGTGAATGCAGAGTTCCAAAGAATAGCAAGGAGAGATAAAAAGTATTCCTCAGTGATCAATGCAAAGAAATAGTGGAAAACAAGAGAATGGAAAAGACTAGAGATCTCTTCAAGAAAATTAGAGATACCAAGGGAACATTTCATGCAAAGCTGAGCACAATAAAGGACAGAAATGGTATGGACCTAACAGAAGCAGAAGATATTAAGAAGAGGTGGCAAGAATACACAAAAGAACTATACAAAAAAGATCTTCATGACCCAGATAACCACGATGGTGTGATCAGTGACCTAGAGCCAGACATCCTGGAATGCAAAGTCAAGTGGGCCTTAGGAAGCATCACTATGAACAAAGCTAGTGGAGGTTATGGAATTCCAGTTGAGCTATTTCAAATCTTAAAAGATGATGCTGTCAAAGTGCTGCACTCAATATGCCAGCAAATTACACACAATTGCACTCATCTCACACGCTAGTAAAGTAATACGCAAAATTCTCCAAGCCAGGCTTCAAGAGTACGTGAACTGTGAACTTCCAAATGTGCAGTCTGGAATTTAGAAAAGTTAGAGGAACCAGAAATCAAACTGCCAACATCTGCTGGATCATCAAAAAAGCAAGAGAGTTCCAGAAAAAAGTCTATTTCTGTTTTATTGACTATGCCAAAGCCTTTGACTGTGTGGATCACAATAAACTGTGGAAAATTCTGAAAGAGATGGGAATACCAGACCACCTGACCTGCCTCTTGAGAAATCTGTATGCAGGTCAAGAAGCAACAGTTAGAACTGGACATGGAACAACAGACTGGTTCCAAATTGGGAAAGGAGTACATCAAGGGTGTATATTGTCACCCTCCTTATTTAACTTATATGCAGAGTATATCAAGCAAAATGCAGGGCTGGATGAAGCACAAGCTGGAATCAAGACTGCCAGAGAAATATCAATAACCTCAGATATGCAATGACACCACCCTTATGGCAAAAAGTGAAGAAGCATTAAAGAGCCTCTTGATGAAAGTCACAGAGGAGAGTGAAAAAGTTGGCTTAGAACTCAACATTCAGAAAACAAGAAAAGATCATGGCATCTGGTCCCATCACTTCACGGCAAACAGATAGGGAAACAATGGAAACAGTGACAGACTTCATTTTTTTGGACTTCAAAATCACTGCAGATGGTGAGGGCAGCCATGAAATTAAAAGATGCTTGCTCCTTGGAAGGAAAGTTACGACCAACCTAGACAGCATGTTAAAAAGCAGAGACATTACTTTGCCAAAAAGGTTCATCTAGTCAAAGCTATGGTTTTTCCAGTAGTCATGGATGGATGTGAGAGTTGGGACTCTAAACAAAGCTGAGCACTAAAGAATTGATGCTTTTGAACCGTGGTGTTGGAGAAGACTCTTGAGAGTTCCTTGGACTGCAAGGAGCACATTACTTTGCCAAAAAGGTTCATCTAGTCAAAGCTATGGTTTTTCCAGTAGTCATGGATGGATGTGAGAGTTGGGACTCTAAACAAAGCTGAGCACTAAAGAATTGATGCTTTTGAACCGTGGTGTTGGAGAAGACTCTTGAGAGTTCCTTGGACTGCAAGGAGCTCGAACCAGTCCATCCTAAAGGAGATCAGTCCTGGGTGTTCATTGGAAGGACTGATGTTGAAGCTGAAACTCCAATACTTTGGCCATGTGATGCAAAGAACTGACTCATTTGAAAAGATCCTGATGCTGGAAAAGATCAAAGGCATGAGTAGAAGGGGATGAGAGAGGACAAAATGGCTGGATCATGGACGTAATGGACATGAATTTGGGTAGGCTCTGGGGGTTGGTGAGGGACAGGCAGGCCTGGCGTGCTGCAGTCCATGGGGTCGCAAAGAGTCAGACACAACTGAGCGACTAAACTGAACCGAATATAAGGTAGGAAGAGGAATTTTTTCTCAAAAGAATGACTTTATACACTGCATTTTTTTTTGTCCTTTAAATTCTGGACATTCACCCTCCATTTCCATGAAGTTGCTGCTGCTAAGATGCTTCAGTTGTGTCCAACTCTGTGTGACCCCACAGATGGCAGCCTACCAGGCACCTCTGTCCCTGGGATTCTCCAGCAAGAATACTGGAGTGGGTTGCCATTTCCTCCTCCAATGCATGAAAGGGAAAAGTGAAAGTGAAGTCGCTCAGTCGTGTCTGACTTGTAGCGACCCCATGGANCTGGGATTCTCCAGCAAGAATACTGGAGTGGGTTGCCATTTCCTCCTCCAATGCATGAAAGGGAAAAGTGAAAGTGAAGTCGCTCAGTCGTGTCTGACTTGTAGCGACCCCATGGACTACAGCCTACCAGGCTCCTCTGTCCATGGGAGTTTCCAGGCAAGTGTACTGCAGTGGGGTGCCATTGCCTTCTCCGATTTCCATGAAGAGAGCGAAAGTAAGCCTGATAATTAAAAGGGAAAGTCTTAAAACAAGAGACTGTCCTGCCCAACTGCAGAAGACCCACTGAGAGACTTGGGCAAAGCTGTGTTTGAAGGACCATGTACCTCAATTATATCTATCAGTAACAATGTGCTCAGTGTAATCAGTAACAATGTCTGACTCTCTATAACCCTTTGGACTATACCCCACCAGGCTCCTCTGTCCATGGGACTGTCCTGGCAAAAGACTGGAGTGGGTTGTCATTTTCTTCTCCAGGGGATCTTCCTGGCCCAGGGATTAAACCCAAGTCTCCTGAGCAGACTGAAATAAATTAGATCTCAATAAAGATAATGCTATGAAAGCGCTGCACTCAATACGCCAGCAAATTTGGAAAACTCAGCAGTGGCCACAGGACTGGAAAACGTCAGTTTTCATTCCAATCCCAAAGAAAGGCAATGCCAAAGAATGCTCAAACTACCACACAATTGCACTCATGCTAGTAAAATGATGCTTAAAATTCTCCAAGCCAGGCTTCAGCAATACATGAATTGTGAACTTCAGATGTTCAAGCTGGTTTTAGAAAAGGCAGAGGAACCAGAGATCAAATTGCCAACATCCACTGGATCATGGAAAAAGCAAGAGAGTTACAGAAAAATATCTATTTCTGCTTTATTGACTATGCCAAAGCCTTTGATTGTGTGGATCACAAGAAACTGTGGAAAATTCTGAAAGAGATGGGAATACCAGACCACCTGATCTGCCTCTTGAGAAATCTGTTATGCAGGTGGAAGCAACAGTTAGAATTGGACATTGAACAACAGACTGGTTCCAAATAGGAAAAGGAGTGCGATAAGGGTGTATATTGTCACCCTGCTTATTTAACTTATATGCAGAGTACATCATGAGAAACGCTGGGCTGGAAGCAGCACAAGCTGGAATCAAGATTGCCGGGAGAAATATCAATAACCTCAGATATGCAGATGATACCACCCTTATGGCAGAAAGTGAAGAAGAACTAAAGAGCCTCTTGATGAAAGTAAAGAGGAGAGTGAAAAAGTTGGCTTAAAGCTCAACATTCAGAAAATGAAGATCATGGCATCTAGTCCCATCACTTCATGGGAAATAGATGGGGAA
>SJYX01017668.1:204647-239047 GCA_006410675.1 Oreotragus oreotragus | reverse complement strand
AAAAAAAAAAAAAGAAAAACAAGGGATTTTAAACCTGCTGCATTCAGGACAAATGCAGCCAATCTAAAACTTCCAACTCAAAACACGCGAAGTGATTTGCTGCACGTGGTACACACGGTACAGAAACCCCTAGGAGTTTGTCTAAACAGGGAAACGCTGAGTTTCCATGTCAGAGGAGAACTCCTGGGATATAAGAAAAAATGTTTTTCAACAGTTTATTCATGTAGAAGTCTGGTAAGCTGTCTGCACAGACAGTTTTGATGTAAACTTTGCTATTCTGGTTCTCTCCACAGGACACAAGCGTAACCATTGCTGAATTTATTCAAGACCACACTCTTAACTGTCCTCGTTTACTTAATGTGCAATACAAGCCTGAGGAGGAAATGGGCATTTCAACCATTCTAAATGCAGCTAAGTAGGTTCTGAGAACTTAAAAGAGTCTTTAAACTTTTCAGAGTTGAAAACCTATTTTGGGGGGGCCGTGGGAGTCGCAAATAGCTGATACGCTATCTAACACAGATGTGACAAGAAAACTGAATACAATGAATTTGAAATCAAAGGGAAGAGTTTTGCTCATTTGTTTTTTTAAACAATTTATTCAGATTCAAAGTAGTCATTCAGATTAAACAGCAACAAGAGTGCACATATTCCCCATTACATAAATCAAACTGAATAAAATGGAATTACAGATTTTCAAGAACAAGCTATTTAATGGAAAAAAATTTAGAAAAGGATCTTAGATCTAATGTATGTGAACCACATCTGAAATTCTGAGTCTGCCTAAGAAGCAGCCCTCAAATGTCTCTAAATTTCCATATACCCCACTATCAGTGTGGCTCAAATTCAAAAGCAGATGAAAGCTGAGAAAGAACTATGCTTTTGGAGGTAAGAATGCATTTCCCACATACAACCTAAAATTTTAAGCAAGTCAACCTCTGGGTAACCTTTGGGTACTAAATGTATTATTTGTTCATAAAACTTACTAAGATCGAAACTGAATGCTAGCAACAGTGATAATATAAAGGGTGGATATTAGCTAACTGTTTCTAATATGAAATTCATGTTACTTGTCATACCTGAGGACTTTAAACATCTGGCTCAATACTCATTGACCTCACAGTACTGAGATCTTACACAATGCAGGCATACTAACATGTTCAGACTAATGCTCTGCAAGTGATTAGAAAGTCAGACATTGAATATGGTATATCAAGAAAGGTCAAAATACAATATACATAGAATGAGCAATACAAAACAGGCTATAATTATAAAAGCCGATCTACAATACGGACACCAAGGTTTCTAGAGGGACAATAAGAGGGAATGTTTTCTCTGATTAAAACTGCAAGTAGATGAGAATACTTAAAGGGCAACTACAAAAACTGAACATTTAAGTAGACAGTTTCATAAACTAAAATAATCTAATTATGTATAATATATAAGACATAGATAGTCTAGCATACATGATAAATATTTGACAAAAGTGGTTGGGGACAAGAATTTTACAATAGTTTTCAATTCTCCCCTTTTTAGTCATCTAATATGTATCAGTGGAATGAATATTAATAGTTTTCACAAAGCAGTGAGAATCAGACCACAAACAAAAAGATGAAGACACTATTTGCTACAATGTTTCTAAAGCTTTATAATTAAGGCAAGCATATTTTTTAGCACCTTTACAATAGGTCCAAAATATGGCCACTTTCACAACCTCCATGGTTACCCTTCTGGTCCAAATCACCATCACCTCTCACCTGAGCCATGCCATCACTATCTCGCCTCCCTAAACCTGTGTGCCTCCACATCTCATCCAATAAAATTTTCAGTGAATGGGGAATTTCTCAACCACTTGTTCAGAGCAGTGGACCTCAGCAAAGTTTTGCTATCGGAAAAATCTTCAAATCTATACGTACATCAAGCTTTGAGTACTGGACCCTTTGTAATTATTTTATAACCATGTAGATAATATGATTAAAATAACTTTAAAATAATTTAAAAGTATTACTGGACTTCCAGTGCTCTGTCATTTTCTCAATCATGGGTATCAGAATATGTAAGTTCTATGACATGGGAGGGACCATAAAATTAACTGATGCTAAAAGGGGATCTTTGTATTTCAAAAGACTGGAACAACTGCCCTAGGGTTTCCACATCATTCTACATGTAGTCTTTAATTTTCAGAAATAACATTACTTAATGAATTTTTTGTTGCTGATTAGTTGCTAAGTCGTGTCCAACTGTTTTGCCACCCCATGGACTGTAGCCCATGAGGCTCTTCTGTCCATGGGATTTCCCAGGCAAGAATACTGGAGTGGGCTGCCATTTCTTTTCCCAAGGAATCTTCGCAACCCAGGGATTGAACCTGCATCTCCTACATTTAGCAGGTAGATTCTTTACCACTGAACCACTTAATGAATAAGCAGGTATTTTCCATGTTGGTATTCACACCTAATCAGCAGAATGGGAGAAAAGTTAAATTGGGTTTGATTCTTGATTGTTCCAATAACTAGCTTTTAAACCATAAACAAGACAATTCACTTCTACAGGCTTTAATTCCCTCACATTAAATGAGGATGAATCTATTTCCTCTATTTCATTGAGCTGTTTCAAGATAAAATCAGAATGAAACTTACATTAAAGTATGATGCAAATACTTACAATACAATAGAAGGCATGGAGGTTAATGTGTGGCTGAAATGCTTCAGTTCAGACTTGACCATAAAGAGACTGGACTGCTAAGCTTGACTCCACAGGAAGTAAGAACCATCACAGGATTTACTGTGAAGGGTGAGGATGGTGGTGGCAGATGCATGTGGGAAAACCAATGAGGTAATGGCACCTTCAAAGAAATCTAACAGCAATGTGAAAGGATCTCTAGGAGTGGGAAGAATTAAAGGCTACTCTGTAATAGTCCAAATGAAAACTATAAACTTGGACCACACAGCACTGATGATAACTTAAGAAAAGTGATCAGACTGCCTTACGTCTGTGAAAGGATCTGAAAAACCACACTTAAGAATGAGGAAAAGGAAAGAAATTAAACCCAAGAAGATGGGTGAACAGAAACCCAAAGAGAGAATTCTCTTATTTTGTTATCAGGAAAAAAACTGAGTTTATTAGCTGTGTTAAATTTGGGATGTCTGGGGGTGTTCAAGTAGAGCTGCCCAACAAGGGCATGAAATTAAACCTCAGAAGGAAGAGAGTGTAAACAGAGTTGGAAATCTAGGAGTCAGTGGCTTAAGCTGGTTAAAGACATTAAAGAGTGAGCAGAATAAAGAAGCTAGAGGACACCAAAATCAGACCAGTAAGCAGGAGTGAAACCAGGGAAGAGGATAACAGGAATACAAGCTAAGATGATAGGATTTATGACAAAGGCTCTCACTTACAAAAATATTAAAGATGAAATTCAAATGATGCTTAAGTTTGACATTTGATTTAGAATTAAGAACAGAGTTTTAGAGAATACCTTAGACCTAGTTTCATGGTTAGAGAAATACTTTTTTTTTTAAGATTTGTGAGTTTCCACAGTTAACCTTCTCCAGTATTCCCTAAGGCAAAGTTTCTGATTCCATGATTCTTATTCTTCCTTCACAGGCCTTCAAGGGACTTAGCTGAAGTGAGGTAGAGGAACAGGTTGAGAACAAGTAGATACCTCACTGCCTTCAAGCAAAAACAGTTGAGATGATGCTGATAAGCCAAAGGCAACAACAGAAAGTGAAGATCACTTTCTGAAGAGAAGGAATACATTTCGTTTCTGATTACAGCTGATGTGTGGTTATTATAGAAACCCAGAGGTCATGACAAGACACACTTCTTCACCATTTTTTAGAAAAACATAAAAATGAGCCCCCAACATCTTACTTTTCTGCTCACATAAAAACTTCAGCACTCAAGGAATCAGTTTCCATTTAATACTATGCCTTGAAACATTTATCTTTTTAACCATAGCACAATACAAAAGTTGACTTCCATCTATACTCCTACATGGCTAAGAGACGATTAAGCTGTTTCTGTCACTACTTAATGAAGTGACATTTTCTTTTCTCGGGCTCCAAAATCACTGTAGATGGTGATAGCAGCCACAAAATTAAAAGACGCTTGCTCCTTGGAAGAAAAGTTTAGCGTGTTAAAAAGCAGAAACACCACTTTGCCATCAAAAGTCCATTTAGACAAAGCTATGGTCTGTGAAGAAGGCCGAGCGCCGAAGAATTAATGCTTTTGAATTGTGGTGTTGGAGAAGACTCTTGAGAGTCCCTTGGACTGCAAGGAGATCCAACCAGTCCATTCTGAAGGAGATCAGCCCTGAGATTTCTTTGGAAGGAATGATGCTAAAGCTGAAACTCCACTACTCTGGCCACCTCATGTGAAGAGTTGACTCATTGGAAAAGACTCTGATACTGGGAGGGATTGGGGGCAGGAGAAGGGGACAACAGAGGATGAGATGGCTGGATGGCATCATGGACTTGATGAACTTGAGTCTGAGTGAACTCTGGGAGATGGTGATGGACAGGGAGGTCTGGTGTGCTGCGATTCATGGGGTCGCAAAGAGTCGGACACGACTGAGCGACTGAACTGAACGGTCTTTCCAGTAGTCATGTACAGATGTGAGAGTTGGATCATAAAGAAGGCTGAGTGCCAAAGAACTGATGCTTTCAAACTGTGGTGCCAGAGAAGACTCTTGAGAGTCCTTGGACAGCAAGGACATCAGGAAATCAACCCTGAATATTCATTGGAAGGACTGATGGTGAAGTTGAAGCTCCAGTACTTTGGCCACCTGATGCGAAAAGCCAACTCATTGGAAAAGATCCTGATGCTGCGAAAGATTGAGGGCAGGAGGAGAAGGGGGTGAGGAGAGAGAAGATAGCTTGATGGCATCATTGACTCAATGGACATGAGCTTGAGCAAACTCCAGGAGATAGGGAAGGACAAGGAAGCCTAGACTGATGCAGTTCATGGGATTGCAAAAAGTAGGATAAGACCTAGCAACTGAACAACAACTTAAAAGTAGCAACGAAATATGAATTTCCTCAAAAATAGCATATGTTAGCACCTAACACATTGCATTTCAGGTTATTTGGGAAATTTCATTATCTACAACACCTCATCACCTAGCAGTGCTACACAGAGTTAGTTACTGTCTTATCATTTAGCTACTAGTAACTCATTATCCATCTTACCAACCCAGAAAGCTGGAATTCATCCTAAATTCTCCTTTTCTCTAACCTCCAAGGATTAATCATTTACCACAGTTAAACAGCTCTCAAAAATTTTTATCTACCACCACTACCCTTTGTCCAAGTTTTCAGACATTAACTAAACTGATAGTGCTTCACACTAAAACGATCAGATTTGGGGCTGATGTCTAGATATTTAATATCTTATATTTTGCCCTTGCAGTATTGAAAGGCTACAAGAGACAGCATGGCAATGAGAAATCAAAGAAGTGCTCCTTTCAAAACAGTACTTGCCTCTTAATGATGTCATTCTGTCAATATCATCATCTTATCTAGAAAGACATGGCTCCAGCTACTCCAAAATGTGAAGTTCTCCCAAAACCTGTGGGCCTAGGGGTTAGATTTCCATGCCCTTTGGTCTACTTAACATGAATGGACCATAAATAGTCTTAAGTTTTTAGAAGTACAAAAGCAACAAAGCCTAATCTCAATAAAGTAAATCTCAGTACAGTAAATTGTTCCTATGACCCTGATTATATTACAAATAAGATAAAGAAACAAATCTACTTCATATAATTGTAATGATTATAAGTTTTTACTTAGTCAAAAATCACGAATTTGGCATTTGTCTATAATCTAAAAATACAATAAAATTTTAAAAAGCAAAACAGTTACCTGAGGAGAGTCAAAAGGATATCGACTACTAAACTTAAATAGAAGTTGAAATTTTTCCCCTTCATATAAGGTACCTGGTGCACCTTCCATGTCTACAATCCACCTAGAATAGAAAAAAAAAATTTTAGTTTCAGTTATAAAGGACTGGGGCGAGGAGGAAAAAGAACACCAGATACGCATCTATGCCAGGAAATGGGACAGGAGTCACCCATGTGTAACAACACACTTCATCCTCCCAACGGGAGTAGGTAGTAACACTCCTGCCCCTATTCCCTTCTCTGACACTCCTGGGTTAAATAAGTAGACCAAGGTCAGACAGCTAAAAGGGACAGAGCCAAGTTTTAACTCAGGTCCAGAAAAAAACAAAACAAAAAAAAACTCAACTTCGGTGTACTGACACCAAAGTCTACACTCTTCTTACTCGATTTACGGTACCTTATTTTTTCAGACCATCTCTACAATTATGGAAAAGATTTTATAGATAAAATCAAGCTAATCAACTGCTTTCCTGATATCAATTATTTTAGAAGCTATTAATATGAGAGAAGTTGATGTCAGCAATGACTACAGCAGCTGTCAGATCACTTTTCTCATGAGTACTGCAGAGACAGCTAACCAGGAAAAAGGAAGCTAAACTGACATCAGTCCTCTTACTCTGATGGCTACTCAAGGCTCTGAAAGGCCTTTCCTTTGTCTCTCATTGTTTCAATTGTTTAATAAAACCCAGAATAGATTTCTATGGCATCTATATAAGCTAATTTTGTTTTCATATATAATAAACATGAATATAAATCTGTTTATAATAATGTACTGCACACTATCTCCAATTAAAAAAAAAAAAAAGAGGAACACAGTTGATTACAACATAGATGACAGGGCAGATTTTAGAAGTAAAAATCTGAGTTTCTACTTATAACCCTGCCACTTATAATTACTGTATACCTGTTCAACTCCTTAAATCCTATACTTCTCAGGTATAAAAATTATATATTATATTAAATACAGTGAAACAAAAGGAAGGTTGAAGATACAGTGCTGGCCTACTATTGAGCACCTCACATATTATGGACTTCAGTTCAGTTCAGTCGCTCAGTTGTGTCCGACTCTTTGCGACCCCATAATCATGGCACGCCAGGCCTCCCTGTCCATCACCAACTCCTGGAGTTCATTCAGACTCACATCCATCGAGTCAGTGATGCAATCCAGCCATCTCATCCTCTGTTGTCCCCTTCTCCTCCTGCCCCCAATCCCTCCCAGCATCAGTCTTTTCCAATGAGTCAACTCTTCGCATGAGGTGGCCAAAGTATTGGAGTTTCAGCTTCAGCATCAGTCCTTCCAATGAACACCCAAGACTGATCTCCTTCAGAATGGACTGGTTGGATCCTTGCAGTCCATGGGACTCTCAAGAGTCTTCTCCAACACCACAGTTCAAAAGCATCAATTCTTCAGTGCTCAGCTTTCTTCACAGTCCAACTCTCACATCCATACATGACGACAGGAAAAACCAGAGCCTTGACTAGGCGGACCTAAGTCGGCAAAGTAATGTCTCTGCTTTTGAATATGCTGTCTAGGTTGGTCATAACTTTTCTTCCAAGGAGTAAGCGTCTTTTAATTTCATGGCTGCAGTCACCATCTGCAGTGATTTTGGAGCCCAAAAAAATAAAGTCTGACACTGTTTCCACTGTTTCCCCATCTATTTCCCATGAAGTGATGGGACCGGATGCCATGATCTTCGTTTTCTGAATGTTGAGCTTTAAGCCAACTTTTTCGCTCTCCTCCTTCACTTTCATCAAGAGGCTTTTTAGCTCCTCCTCACTTTCTGCCATAAGGGTGGTGTCATCAGCATATCTGAGGTTATTGATATTTCTCCCGGCAATCTTGATTCCAGCTTGTGTTTCTTCCAGTCCAGCGTTTCTCATGATGTACTCTGCATATAAGTTAAATAAGCAGGGAGACAATATACAGCCTTGACGTACTCCTTTTCCTATTTGGAACCAGTCTGTTGTTCCATGTCCAGTTCTAACTGTTGCTTCCTGACCTGCATACAGATTTCTCAAGAGGCAGGTTAGGTGGTCTGGTATTCCCATCTCTTTCAGAATTTTCCACAGTTTATTGTGATCCACACAGTCAAAGGCTTTGGCATAGTCAATAAAGCAGAAATAGATGTTTTTCTGGAACTCTCTTGCTTTTTCCATGATCCAGCGGATGTTGGCAATTTGATCTCTGGTTCCTCTGCCTGTTCTAAAACCAGCTTGAACATCAGGGAGTTCACGGTTCACATATTGCTGAAGCCTGGCTTGGAGAATTTTGAGCATTACTTTACTAGCGTGTGAGATGAGTGCAATTGTGCGGTAGTTTGAGCATTCTTTGGCATTGCCTTTCTTTGGAATTGGAATGAAAACTGACCTTTTCCAGTCCTGTGGCCACTGCTGAGTTTTCCAAATTTGCTGGCATATTGAGTGCAGCACTTTCACAGCATCATCTTTCAGGATTTGAAACAGCTCAACTGGAATTCCATCACCTCCACTAGCTTTGTTCTTAGTGATGCTTTCTAAGGCCCACTTGACTTCACATTCCAAGATGTCTGGCTCTAGATTAGTGATCACATCATCATGATTATCTGGGTCGTGAAGATCTTTTTTGTACAGTTCTTCTGTGTATTCTTGCCACCTCTTCTTAATATCTTCTGCTTCTGTTAGGTCCATACCATTTCTGTCCTTTATCGAGCCCATCTTTGCATGAAATGTTCCCTTGGTATCTCTAATTTTCTTGAAGAGATCTCTAGTCTTTCCCATTCTGTTGTTTTCCTCTATTTCTTTGCACTGATCACTGAGGAAGGCTTTCTTATCTCTCCTTGCTATTCTTTGGAACTCTGCATTCATATGCTTATATCTTTCCTTTTCACCTTTGCTTTTCACTTCTCTTCTTTTCACAGCTATTTGTAAGGCCTCCCCAGACAGCCATTTTGCTTTTTTGCATTTCTTTTCCATGGGGATGGTCTTGATCCCTGTTTCCTGTACAATGTCAGGAACCTCATTCCATAGTTCATCAGGCACTCTATCTATCAGATCTAGTCCCTTAAATCTATTTCTCACTTCCACTGTATAATCATAAGGGATTTGATTTAGGTCATACCTGAATGGTCTAGTGGTTTTCCCTACTTTCTTCAATTTGAGTCTGAATTTGGCAATAAGGAGCTCATGATCTGAGCCACAGTCAGCTCCTGGTCTTGTTTTTGTTGACTGTATGGAGCTTCTCCATCTTTGGCTTAGGTACTTAGGAACATTATGGACTTAGGAATATATAAAATAGTAAGTGTGGCTACTCTCTGAAAGTAACCAGGTTAGAACACATAGAGACCCTTAAAAACATGACTATTCATTCTCAGGAGGCATGCTGAATACTTTACATGATATGTGAAGATAGAAAAGATATGACCACAGACTCAAGAGGCAGTATTTTACAGCAAAATTAGACAATCCCTTAGTTAGCTGTGTGGCCCTCAGTACGCTCCTCTTTTTTAAGTACTTAAATTGTAAAATAGTTATTTTAAAAAATTGTTAAAGTTAATAAAAAAGTCACCTTATAGTTTTGTTAGAAAGATAAATGATATTGCATATGCAAAAAACAAGATATTCCTAACACCAGAACCAGTACACAGTAAATAAAATGCAATGCAAAAACTGTATTAAAAAGACAAAAACAAAAAACCTACTCTCTTTAATAAAAACCAGGTCATTCCTCCTAATCAAACTTACAAGCTTTTGCACAGCAAAGGAAATCATCAACAAAATGAGAAGACAACCTATGGGCTGGGAGAAAATATTTGCAAACAATGAGACTGTCAGGGGCTTAACTTCCCCCCACAAAAAAGCAATGAGACTGACATGGGTTTCCTCCTGCAAAAAAAGCAATCAAATGATAGGCAAAGACCTAAATAAACACTTCTCCAAAGAAGACACAGAGATGAAAAGGAACATGAAAAGATGCTCCAAATGGCCAATTATTAGAAAAAAGGAAATCAAAATTATAATGAGATGTCACCTCATACAAGTCAGAAGGGCTATCATCAAAAAGTTTACAAATAAGACATTCTGGGTGTGGAGAAAAGGGAATTCTCTTAAACTATTTGTGGGACTGTAAATCGGTGCAGCCACTAAGGAAATAGTATGAAGTTTAGTTTCCTTAAAAAACGAAAAAAAGAACTATCATATGATTCAGCAATCTCGCTCCTGGGCAAGTAGCTGGAAAAGATTAAAACTCTAACTCAAAAAAGATAAATGCACCCCAATGTTCATAGCAGCACTATTTACAACATCCAAAACATGGAAGTAACCTAGAAACCCATCAACAGACCAAGGAATAAAGATGATGTGGTAAATCATCTATACATACCTCCTACACTGTTAGTGGGAATGTAATTTGGTAAAGCCACTTTGGAAAACAGTATGGAGGTTCTGCAGAAACTAAAAACAGGATTACAATAGGATCCAGCAATCCCACTCTGGGGAATATACCTGGACAAAACCATTATTCAAACTGATACATGAACCACTATGTTCACAGCAGCACTGTTCACAACAGCCAAAACACGGAAACAACCTGAATGCAGCTGAAGAGATAAACATGTGGTCCACATATGCAACGGAATACTGCTGCTGCTGCTGCTGCTGCTGCTGCTGCTAAGTCGCTTCAGTCGTGTCTGACTCTGTGCGACCCCAGAGATGGCAGCCCACCAGGCTCCCCTGTCCCCGGGATTCTCCAGGCAAGAACACTGGAGTAGGTTGCCATTTCCTTCTCCAATGCAGGAAAGTGAAAAGTGAAAGTGAAGTCGCTCAGTTGTGTCTAACTCTTCACGACCCCATGGACTGCAGCCTACCAGGCTCCTCCGTCCATGGGATTTTCCAAGCAAGAGTACTGGAGTGGGCTGCCATCACTACTCAGGCATAAATAAAAATAAGATAGTGCCATCTGCAGCAGCATAGATACAACTAGAGATTATCATAGGCTTCCCTGGTGGCTCAGATGGTAAAGAATCAGGCCCCAGTGCAGGAGACCCAGGTTAGATAACTGGGTTAGGACAATCCCCTGGAGAAGGGAATGGCAACCCACTCCAGTATTCTTGCCTGGAGAACTCCATGGACAGAGGAGCCTGACAGACCACAGTTCACAGAATCGCAGAGAGTCAGATAAGTGACTGAGTGACTAACACTTTCACTTGCATACTAAGTGAAGTCAGAAAAAGAAAGACAGGTACCATATGGTATCACTTATATGTGGAATCTAAAATATGGCACAAATGAACTTATCTATGAAATAGAAACAAACTCAAAGATAAAGAGAACAGACGTGGTGGGGGAGGGAGAGATGGACTGGGAATCTGGGGTTGGCAGAGCAAACTATTACATTCAGAATGGATAAGCAACAGGGTCCTAAAGTACAGTACAGGGAACTACACTCAATATCTGTGATAAATCATAATGGAAAATAATATTTAAAAAGAATATATATGTGTGTGTGTGTAACTGATTCACTGTGCTGTACAGCAGAGATTGGCACAATATTGTAAATCAACTATACTTCAATCAAAAAACCAATCAAAAAATAAAGATGTGGCACATGTATACAATGGAATATTATTCGGCCACAAAAAAGAATGAAACATTGCCATTTGTAGCAATATGGATGGACCTAAAGACCTAAAGATTATCATACTAAGTGAAGTCAGAAAAAGACAAATATATGAAGGGGAAATCAGCTTTGATGGATATATTAAGACAGGATACATACCAATACAGCCTCTCTCAAGGGTTTTCAAAGGCAATTATGACTATATAAAATTCTCACCTTACATGATGACTATGGAGTTAACTTAAGGGGTGCCACTTCACTGAACTACACTGAGAGACCACAACAGTTCTAAGTCGATCTTTCAGTATCTCTGTTTCTTCCTTAGGAGAGCATAGAGGTCAAAAGATAGCATATTAGGTCAAAGAACATGATTCTCATATTTTTTAAGGTCTTAATACATGCTACCAAACTGTCTTCCATAAAACATAATGGGCTTACTTCATCTTCATTACTCATATCCCCCATTCCATATGATCCCACTTAAAGAATTTTTTTTTCTTTTTGGCCACGTTGCACAGCTTATGGGATCTTAAGTTTCCAGTCCAGGGACTGAAACTGGTCCCTGGCAGTTGAGAGTTGTTAAGTTTTAACCACCAGACTGCCAAGGAATTCCCTGTGTAGTTTTTTCAAACTAGGTTAGAAGTTATATCAAAAAATTGCTCTTTCGCCTATCTGATTCCTCTAATATCTATCTTTTGTTTCAGCTGGTGCCCTGCCCGGATTAAGAAAACTAAAGAACTCAACAGAAAAAAGTATATTATTTTAAAATTAGTGTTTATTTCCTGTTAATTACATGCATCTCTTTTAAGTAGATTAATATTTGGTTTGCAATTCATTTCATTCAAAAGACCCTTTCTTAATATTCCCGTTCTTAAAGCTTGACTCCTGTCGCAAATGCCACGGTCAAAGGCGACCAAAAATCGTTTCTTCTGAAAGCAAGCATGTCCCCGTTGGGTGAGTTTTGGCCACTCCTGCTCTCTGGCCTCTGCATCACTCAATATTTGAATTGGTCAGTTAGTTCTACAAGTTGGTCTACAAGAAATTTTTATCTTGTTGGCTTATACCCCTTTTCATTTTAGGATTTTTTCCTTTCTTTTTTAAGGACAGAGTCAATTACTCAAAAATCTCCCATTTTACTACATTTCCCTTTTTCCAGTGGAACTGTTAAATCAAAGGAGTGGTAAGGACAGACCAGTCAGTCAGTTGTGAAGTCTTAGGATAAACACTTCAAACTAATTCAAATGCTCATTTTTAAGAGAGGGAATGCTCTCTTTAAAAAAAATGCTCATTTTAAAGGAATCTGTATCTCCCTACTATTCATCTGGGAAGAAACTTCTGCTCCACTCCCAAGGAAGGAGCTGAATCAGAGGATACTTCTGTGTCCTCCTTCTACCCTTCACATTTTCATCCTCATGCAAGTCTCTAATCTATCACAGAATACTGAGGGTGTGACATTCACTTAGCTAACGCCACTATAAAGAAGGCAACCACGCTGTATGTTTAAGGGACAAGGAGAGAGGTGCACCTCTTGACGATTTATTCACTTCAGTTCAGTTCAGTAGCTCACTCCCGTCCAACTCCTCGCGACCCCATGAACCACAGCTCGCCAGGCCTCCCTGTCCATTACCAACTCCCGGAGTCCACCCAAAACCCATGTCCATCGAGTTGGTGATGCCATCCAACCATTTCATTCTCTGTCATCCCCTTCTCCTCCTGCCCTCAATCTTTCCCAGCACCAGGGTCTTTTCAAATGAGTCAGCTCTTCGCATCAGGTGGCCAAAGTTCACTTCAGAGCCTCAAATGTTTTTGAAAAATCTGATAAATAACCTCATACCAAACTACTCTATCACAGGTGAAGAACACTCCCTAACAAAGTCAGGCCAAAGTTTTTAACACACTACCTCATCAGCAGGAAACTTTTATAAAACAAAACTGTGTATTTAAATGCACAGAGTAAGATATATTTACTGTATTTACTTCTCAGTGGGAATCAGATAAAATATGAAAATAATTCTGTATTTTTAAAATGAGTATATATTCATACTTACACTGATAACAAAAAAAAAAAACCCAAGTACTTTAAAACTTAAAATACTTACTGTGTAATTGAATTTTGAACACTCTTTTCATTTAAAGTCATTCCAGGAGGTGGGTCATTTTGCAAAGCCAACAGTTCTTTCTGTAGTCGTTTCTATTAAAAAAAAAAAAAAAAAAGACAGAGTATCATTAATAATTTTGTACTTTTTTTTCTNAAAAAAAAAAAACCCAAGTACTTTAAAACTTAAAATACTTACTGTGTAATTGAATTTTGAACACTCTTTTCATTTAAAGTCATTCCAGGAGGTGGGTCATTTTGCAAAGCCAACAGTTCTTTCTGTAGTCGTTTCTATTAAAAAAAAAAAAAAAAAAGACAGAGTATCATTAATAATTTTGTACTTTTTTTCTTACAATATCCTTATAGTTATACAGTTTGAAATCCTTGATTAAATTTTCCCCAAATGCGTGTGCCTTTTCCTTTATAAAACCCTTACATCTATATATTTTACATGCCTGATTCTCAAATTTTTTACTGCTTTTCTGTAATTCACGATTAGTAAATTATTTCTAAATATATTTGTAACCATTGATGCTATAAGGTAGTTACCAAGTTATAAGGTTATAAATGCTTAAAAATTTTAGCAGGGCTTCCTTTATTGGTTTTCAATGATAAAAACCATAGTTTTCCATAACTCTTAAAGAATGCATCATTTCAGACAAATAGATTTTCCAGAAGAACTATAGAAAACGTCTTTTGAAAAAGTTTAAAATAATTTAAATTTACAGCTCCTATTTGTTTTCTTAAGACAGTATCATCCACATATAATTTAATCTTTCAACACCAGAATATAACATATCACAGCCTGAGATTACATAAAGTTATTTTTTTCACACGCTAGATGCCCTGAAATAGCTATGTATTTGCATTCTTTTTTGTATAGCTTTTATTGTTCAATTCTTCCCTTATTATTATCACTCGACATTCTTTTTCAGGACACAACAAAGCAAAATAAAAACCACAACAGTCCATAATTTATGGGTTTAAAAGCAAAATAATCAATGTTATTAGAAGTGCATGCAACATTATAAAGATTCCTAATGAACATCTTTTTTTGGATTAAAGTACACAAACAGGACTTCCTTGGTGGTCCAGTGGTTAAGAATCAGCCTGCCAATGCAGGGAACATGGGCTTGATCCCTGCCCCAGGGAGATCCCACATGCTGTGGGGCAACGAAGCCCGAGCGCCACAACTGCTTAGCCTGTGCACCCTGGAGCCCATGCCCACAAGGCAATCCACCAGAGTGAGAAGCCTGCCTGAGCGCAGCAACGGAGACCCAGCACAGCCACCAATTACTTACCAGTTTGTTTGAAAATAAATAAAGTTGTACACAGTAAGTGTTCAGGAAAGAAAAGCAAGCACACGAACATGGATTCCTGTTCAGAACTGCAAACAACTCTACTTAAAAACTAGTTTCTGATTTTCAAAACAGTGGAATATCACTATCAATACAGCAATGTTTGTAGTTTTCTAGATCTTTTCAATTCATAACATCTTTCAATAAGCCTACAAACATCTAACACCTCTACAGATTAGAGAACTCCTCCCTTTTTTGTTGAGACTCAATGGCTCTTTTAATTGGCAAAAGTGAAAACTTTTCCTTAAATGGTACAATATCAAAATTGCTAGTAACATGGAAAATAAGATATTAACTGCAATTTCTGACCTGTTGCCTTCCAAAATGCAAAATTACAAACTAAAAATTAGTTTAGACAATTTTTAATTATTGAAAACATAGAAATAAAGCTGCCTAAAAAATGTTTTGAGTCAAGAAGGAATATATTTGTGAAAAGTGTCTATGTAGAAGAGGGTTTTAAATTTACTTAAGTCAACAGGGCCATCCCTGGTGGCTCAAGACTGTAAAGACTCTGCCTGCAGTGCAGAAGACCTGGGTTCGATCCCTGGATCAGGAAGATCCCCTGGAGAAGGAAATGGCAACCCACTCCAGTATTCTTGCCTGGGAAATCCCAGGAAGAGAGGGGGCCTGGCAGGCTATATATAGTTCATGGGGTTGGAAAGAATCAAACAGGACTGTGCCATTAACACTTTTCACTTTCAATTAAAGTCAACAAATCCTGTAGGTTCTGTGATTAAGTCAATTTTCAAAAACACTTTTTTTGAAAAAAAAAAAAAAAGTTTTGCTTTTTTTTTTAAAGCAGGAATTCTCAGAGACGTCTGATATACTAACTTGCATTACGATTCTCTAAGGGGAGGAAGATAACATACAGGTTTCCAAAGTAATGGAATCCTCTCAGTGTAGGGCATCTTGGGCAAGTCTTGTTTCAAAGACCACAGTTAGGGAAACAATGCTGTGGAAATCGTCCAGACCTTGAGAACTTCATATAAGACAGGGAAGACAGCCCTTGTCACTTAATCAGGATACAAAAGGTCAGTCTGCATAACCAGCTACCAAAAGAAACAGGATACAAAGGCAAGCTAAGAAGAATTGCATTGGTGTAATTATCCCTAAAAGACAATGTGACCAGTGCTGAAAAAAAGACAAGTTTTTCCCACCCCAATACTATTACTTGTTCGTCCACAAAGAAAGGGGCCTGTGATAGCCAAACTCCAAGAGAATCTCCAAGTAACTGCTTCCTGGTAGTCACATCCTCCCACACAGTACCAGAGTTGGTCAGTGTAACCAATACAATACAGCAGAAAGGAAGGTATGTCACTCCCAAGATTAGGTTATAAAAGATTGTGATTCATGTCTTGGTTGTTCAGGGTCCTGCCAATAATCACGTGTCATGTGGAAGAATCTCCAATCTGGACTCTCCAATTCCAGCCAAGATTCCAACCAAGATTTCAGATGACTGCTGCTGGCTGGCGCCAATATTTTGCCTGCAAACTCAAACAAGAACCATCCAACTCTTTGGAATTAGAAGAGATTTTAAGTGTTTGTTCATTCAAACACTGCATGTTTTTTCAAATATTTCAAGACATTCGCTGGAGCATGTTTTTTAATGGAGGGGGTGGAGTCACTACATTAAAAGACAAGCCATGCCAGTCCCTTACTATCTCTGCTAACAGGCAATAAACTACCTTGCACATCCATATCTCTGCGGTAGAAAGACAAGACAGGACTAACATGGGGGAGAGGTGTTAATGAGTATTTACTAAGCACACTAATAAAAACCAAAGATTCACCCGTGTACTAAAAAAAAAAAAGGTAGAAGGTCAAACAGTGTATTCGGTAGGCTCATAAAAACAGGGAATTCACTCTTAGTTGTATCCTTCACAGCACAATAATTCATTAGAAAGGGCAGGAAGTGTTCTGAGTAAGCAGTTTCCCCAATGGTCCTCTGGCTCTTCTAAAAAACTGGTTCTAAGAACCGTGACTATGAGCAAAGAAGCTAAAAAAGGAGGACTTAAAGAGTTCAATGTAAAAATACATGAAAATTCATACTCCGGGATGTGAAGAACCAGAATAACTGTTTAGAAATCATACCAAGCAACATCTATCAACAGAAAGCTATTATCACATGAGGAAGCATTCACCTCCTAACTTTGAAGACTTAAGTGTTAAAAGTGTGAAGTACCTGCTAGAACTGAACTCTAGCAAAAGCAAAGATACCACCATTAGACCAACAGGGCAACACTGGCTACTTCCCTAGCAGCGGTAAAATAATAGCCTCGAACTGAGGTAACGGGAGATAACCGGAAAATAGCTGCAGAAGGTAACTAAAGAAGCAGAACTACCCACAAACCACTGGGAGCTGAGGGGGTTGAAAGACTAACAGTTCCACAGGTTCACAGTCAAATATCACCCTGTCTGTTCCTGAATCGGAGAGGTCCAAGAAAAGTAATTACACATATTACAAATGTATCATGGTTCTCTGAATCTAAGCCACACCATCAATTGTATTATTTTATGTAACACTAAGAAAGGAAAATAGCTGCCAGTTAAACGACAACACTCTGACATATCTTGATTTCAGATATGTTAAAGTAGGGAGGAATATGTGCATTCAGAATTGTTAGTAAAGGTCTGATCTCCCTGTTAAGTATCAGAACTACTTGAAGAGTAAAAATTAATTTTCTGAGTAAATTTAATATGCCTAAAATGATTCTTCTCTCAATATTTAACACCTACTCCATGATGCATGATCTCAGTCAATCTGTAAATATGCACTTTATTCCCAAACTGCATAAAACAGAAGCACATCTGTGCTCCAAGGCAGAAAGACCAGGCAGGCCCACAATCTAAATGTTTGAGAGCATCTCAAATCTAGAATAACCTGAAAATTCTATCTAGCCCTCACGTGTGTTAGCTCAAGTCTAGAAAACTCAGAGAAATTTGAGCTCTTCTAAGAGATCCAAACGGTTTATACACCCAGTGTGAAAGATCCTGATGCATCTAAATATGGTGAAAAAAAAAATGATTTAACACTTTCAGAACTGGCATAGCTGTCCAGTGGCTCTACAGTCTAGACAGCACCTTCCTTTCTCTCTTTCCTTATGAATACAAATGAATCAAAGTGATATGAATCCACCGTAATTTACTACTTTGGGGGGTAAGAAGACCACTGACCAATTTTGGAGTTAACTACTGTCAACGACAAGACACTGGGAAGCCCCACACAATGGAGTGACATTCCCATTTGCCATAACACTATGGTTGAGAAACTCCAGACTACTGCAACAGCCAGGATGCGTCACCCAGCACTGAAGACAGAGTGACGGAAGTTAAACTTTCTCCCACTTCAGTGCTGTGAGGGATTATTCTTGAGATTTACTCTCCCCTAGAACTGGGGCTTACTACTGGGGTCCAGGAAAGTATTTGTGTAACATGAAAAGGCGGGCCAGGAGCTTAACAGCCCCTCTTCTCCACTACCACCAGCCCAAGAATCACTACAGCAGCTGTTTCATACCAAAGGTCAAGTGTGGGACAGAAAAAGCCCAAAAGAATAAAACAGATACATACATTATTACTTTTGGCCTTATGAGACTTAAAGCCCTTGAAAAGCTCAAGCCACAGTTTTTATACAATAGAGTAAAAGCAACTTAAAGATCACTTTAAAAACTGTAATCAGGACTTCCCTGTTGGTACAGTAGGTAGGAATCCACCTGACAATGGAGGGGACGAGGGTTTGACCCCTGGTCCGGGAAGATTTTACATGCTGCCAGAGCAACTAAGCCCTCAGGCCACAACTACTGAGCCTGTGCTCTGCAACAAGAGAAGCCACGGCCAGGAGAAGCACACACACGGCAACAAANCTTCATATAAGACAGGGAAGACAGCCCTTGTCACTTAATCAGGATACAAAAGGTCAGTCTGCATAACCAGCTACCAAAAGAAACAGGATACAAAGGCAAGCTAAGAAGAATTGCATTGGTGTAATTATCCCTAAAAGACAATGTGACCAGTGCTGAAAAAAAGACAAGTTTTTCCCACCCCAATACTATTACTTGTTCGTCCACAAAGAAAGGGGCCTGTGATAGCCAAACTCCAAGAGAATCTCCAAGTAACTGCTTCCTGGTAGTCACATCCTCCCACACAGTACCAGAGTTGGTCAGTGTAACCAATACAATACAGCAGAAAGGAAGGTATGTCACTCCCAAGATTAGGTTATAAAAGATTGTGATTCATGTCTTGGTTGTTCAGGGTCCTGCCAATAATCACGTGTCATGTGGAAGAATCTCCAATCTGGACTCTCCAATTCCAGCCAAGATTCCAACCAAGATTTCAGATGACTGCTGCTGGCTGGCGCCAATATTTTGCCTGCAAACTCAAACAAGAACCATCCAACTCTTTGGAATTAGAAGAGATTTTAAGTGTTTGTTCATTCAAACACTGCATGTTTTTTCAAATATTTCAAGACATTCGCTGGAGCATGTTTTTTAATGGAGGGGGTGGAGTCACTACATTAAAAGACAAGCCATGCCAGTCCCTTACTATCTCTGCTAACAGGCAATAAACTACCTTGCACATCCATATCTCTGCGGTAGAAAGACAAGACAGGACTAACATGGGGGAGAGGTGTTAATGAGTATTTACTAAGCACACTAATAAAAACCAAAGATTCACCCGTGTACTAAAAAAAAAAAAGGTAGAAGGTCAAACAGTGTATTCGGTAGGCTCATAAAAACAGGGAATTCACTCTTAGTTGTATCCTTCACAGCACAATAATTCATTAGAAAGGGCAGGAAGTGTTCTGAGTAAGCAGTTTCCCCAATGGTCCTCTGGCTCTTCTAAAAAACTGGTTCTAAGAACCGTGACTATGAGCAAAGAAGCTAAAAAAGGAGGACTTAAAGAGTTCAATGTAAAAATACATGAAAATTCATACTCCGGGATGTGAAGAACCAGAATAACTGTTTAGAAATCATACCAAGCAACATCTATCAACAGAAAGCTATTATCACATGAGGAAGCATTCACCTCCTAACTTTGAAGACTTAAGTGTTAAAAGTGTGAAGTACCTGCTAGAACTGAACTCTAGCAAAAGCAAAGATACCACCATTAGACCAACAGGGCAACACTGGCTACTTCCCTAGCAGCGGTAAAATAATAGCCTCGAACTGAGGTAACGGGAGATAACCGGAAAATAGCTGCAGAAGGTAACTAAAGAAGCAGAACTACCCACAAACCACTGGGAGCTGAGGGGGTTGAAAGACTAACAGTTCCACAGGTTCACAGTCAAATATCACCCTGTCTGTTCCTGAATCGGAGAGGTCCAAGAAAAGTAATTACACATATTACAAATGTATCATGGTTCTCTGAATCTAAGCCACACCATCAATTGTATTATTTTATGTAACACTAAGAAAGGAAAATAGCTGCCAGTTAAACGACAACACTCTGACATATCTTGATTTCAGATATGTTAAAGTAGGGAGGAATATGTGCATTCAGAATTGTTAGTAAAGGTCTGATCTCCCTGTTAAGTATCAGAACTACTTGAAGAGTAAAAATTAATTTTCTGAGTAAATTTAATATGCCTAAAATGATTCTTCTCTCAATATTTAACACCTACTCCATGATGCATGATCTCAGTCAATCTGTAAATATGCACTTTATTCCCAAACTGCATAAAACAGAAGCACATCTGTGCTCCAAGGCAGAAAGACCAGGCAGGCCCACAATCTAAATGTTTGAGAGCATCTCAAATCTAGAATAACCTGAAAATTCTATCTAGCCCTCACGTGTGTTAGCTCAAGTCTAGAAAACTCAGAGAAATTTGAGCTCTTCTAAGAGATCCAAACGGTTTATACACCCAGTGTGAAAGATCCTGATGCATCTAAATATGGTGAAAAAAAAAATGATTTAACACTTTCAGAACTGGCATAGCTGTCCAGTGGCTCTACAGTCTAGACAGCACCTTCCTTTCTCTCTTTCCTTATGAATACAAATGAATCAAAGTGATATGAATCCACCGTAATTTACTACTTTGGGGGGTAAGAAGACCACTGACCAATTTTGGAGTTAACTACTGTCAACGACAAGACACTGGGAAGCCCCACACAATGGAGTGACATTCCCATTTGCCATAACACTATGGTTGAGAAACTCCAGACTACTGCAACAGCCAGGATGCGTCACCCAGCACTGAAGACAGAGTGACGGAAGTTAAACTTTCTCCCACTTCAGTGCTGTGAGGGATTATTCTTGAGATTTACTCTCCCCTAGAACTGGGGCTTACTACTGGGGTCCAGGAAAGTATTTGTGTAACATGAAAAGGCGGGCCAGGAGCTTAACAGCCCCTCTTCTCCACTACCACCAGCCCAAGAATCACTACAGCAGCTGTTTCATACCAAAGGTCAAGTGTGGGACAGAAAAAGCCCAAAAGAATAAAACAGATACATACATTATTACTTTTGGCCTTATGAGACTTAAAGCCCTTGAAAAGCTCAAGCCACAGTTTTTATACAATAGAGTAAAAGCAACTTAAAGATCACTTTAAAAACTGTAATCAGGACTTCCCTGTTGGTACAGTAGGTAGGAATCCACCTGACAATGGAGGGGACGAGGGTTTGACCCCTGGTCCGGGAAGATTTTACATGCTGCCAGAGCAACTAAGCCCTCAGGCCACAACTACTGAGCCTGTGCTCTGCAACAAGAGAAGCCACGGCCAGGAGAAGCACACACACGGCAACAAAGAGCCCCCACTCGCTACAACTAGAGAAAGTCTGTGCAGAGGAATGAAATCTGGTACAATCAAAAATAAATATTTTCTTTTAAATGGAAAAAAAAAAAAAACACCACCGCAATTGCTGTGAGAACTTCCTGGCAGTCCAGTGGTCAGCACTCCATGCTTCTACTGCAGGGGGCACAGGCTGACTCACTCATCAGGGAGTCAAGATCCTGCATGCAGTGTGGCATGGCAAAAAAAAAACACACACACACAACAAAACTGTAATCTCTATATTCTAATCAGCCCTGTTCCATTTTCCCCAACTGATATTATCAATACCCATCCCAGTACAGACCCAGAATATGCCATGTGCTTCCCTGGAATGGCCAGGGAATGAGATATAATGAATAAAAATGAATATTTTTAAATATCAAAAATTTTTAAATGAAAGTAGTAAAACTCTAAATTCTAATACAGATCCCTGACATTATATGTAATGAAAATAATTTAACCTGTTAATAATGATTACTGTGACAGCCTCAGACAACAGTAAGGTCTACAAGCCCACCTGACCCTTCAGCATATAGTTAAAGTAGCTTGATAGTCCCAGTTCTCACATTTTAAACTGTCATCTGCTCTTTGATTATCAATAACTTGTCATAATACTTAACCTCTAAGCACAGACATTCTCTTTCTCTTTTACTTGCTGTTTTCCACTTTGGAGCCAGAACCTCCCTTACCAAGCAAAAGGGTTTACTTATTTTGGTGACTACATCACATTTTTTTTTTTTTTGGTATAACAAATGCCAACTAATCTTCAGTGACAGCATTAGCACTGACTAACATTTGTTGCTTTGTTTGCTCTTAAACCAGACTATACTCCCTTGTTGCGACTGACTTGAGAAAGTAGGAACAAGTTTACCAAGTCCTCATAAAAATGAAAAGCACAGCCCAGTAATTAACAGGTCCACAGACTACAGTGTGAAGCATGGTCCTAAGCCACGAAGTTTCATCCCAATGAGGCCACCTTTGCCTCTTCGGCTCCTGATCATTTTCATCAATGCTAGTGCTTTATATATTAGTTCAAATTTTTGCTTTCTCAGACAGCTGAAGATGATGAGAATTACTGTATTTTTAAAAAGTACCACTTACAGTTGTTTGATAGTGAACAACACTGTTCAAGTTGAGGAATATCACATTCAATGAAATACTCTGAGCAAACAAACAAAAAAAGGACTATTTTAAACAGCATCCTAAAAAGTTCATTCACATATACAACAGCTCAGCTTCTAAACTAATGGATGTGTTAAGTATTATCCAACACTAATACATGTTGAAACCAAAGTATAAAATATTTAAATAATACTCTGACATTATCAATCAAAAAAGAAAAGAATATATCCCTCTTAGATACTAAAAATGACAATGTATCAATGGACAAACTGACAAGATCCCTGGCTGTGTAAAGCTTAAACTTTAGTGAAGGAAGAGACAGTCAATAAATAGTTAAAAAAACAAGTACATGTGTGGTATATTAAAATATGATGAAAAATGGAGCAAGTTAAGGCATTGGAGAGTTAGACCTCACATCTTGTTAAATTTTATTTAAAAGTGACATTTTGAGAAACTAAATGATAGAAATCCTTATTTAGGGTAGGAAGAAATACAAACTAAAGGGGGAAAACATTAAAAATGTGGAGATATATGACAATGATTGCTAATTCAACTGTGCTTAAAATGCCCAACATGTTTTCTCTAATTTCATCTAACAATCAACTAAAGGTGGAAAATAAACAATAGGAGGGTATGATGGGAAAAAATCAGAACATCATACACATTAACATGGCATAGCAGTAAAGCATACACCTGCAATGCAGGAGAGGAGGGTTCGTTCGGGAAGATCTCCTGGAGGAGGAAATGGCAACCCACTCAGGTATTCTTGCTTGGAAAATCCCATGGACAGAGAAGCCTGGCTGGCTACAGTCTATGGGGTTGCAAAAGAGTTGGACACTACTTAGTGACTAAACAACATCATTGTTATCATCAATTAATATCATTACACTAATAAATTTCTACTTCCCCCAACAATATTAAACAATTACAACATTTTTCTTTTATCAAATGAAAAAGGGTGAGATGACACAGCACTGAAATGATTTTACCTGATTTAAAAATTAGGTAGAATTTGATTCGGGCAAATTAAGAAAATACTTCCTTTCCTTAGTATACTTCTACAGCTCTTAATTGTAACATTTATTTATTGAAACTTTCCCCCCTTTTAGGAAATGGGTAACCTTCAGCAAATCAAGGTTTTCACTCTTACTTTAAAGTTAATCTTTGGGGGAATTCTCTGTCAGTCCAGTGGTTAGGGCTGCCAAGGGCCTGAGTCTGATCCTTGGTTGGGGATTGGGGATCCCACATGTCATCAAACAAACTAAGCTCACACTGCAACTACCGAGCACGAGGGCCACAGCTAGAGAGTCTGCACATCGCAGTGAGAGAGTCTGCATGACACAGTGAAAGATCCCCCATACAGCTACCGAGACCTGACGCAGCCAGATAAATGAAAAGACTAAACAGAATTTTATTTCTAGCACAATGCAGATACTCTAAATACTTGCACAGAAAACAAAAATCAAATGAACGCAGGAACTTTGAAATATTCAAACGATCAGGGCTGGATTTCATTTTGGAGTTCTCTACCAAACCGAGGGATGCAAGACTAAGAAGTATGGAAATAAACAGAATTTTATTTCTAGCACAATGCAGATACTCTAAATACTTGCACAGAAAACAAAAATCAAATGAACGCAGGAACTTTGAAATATTCAAACGATCAGGGCTGGATTTCATTTTGGAGTTCTCTACCAAACCGAGGGATGCAAGACTAAGAAGTATGGAATCTCTCAGAAGACCTGCATAAAACTATGATCCCTCAAACCAATGGCGAATAAGATAAAGGGCACAGAAAGAGATAACAATGAAATCTGCCTGTTCAGAACTTAGCAATGGCTAGAGGAAGAAAAAAAATGTCTCCCATGAAATGTCTGAATCTCAAGCAGATACCTACGTGGCTCTGTCTGAATTCCCACAGAGAACCTAAGGCAAGAATTTAATCAAGTGGTCAAGGAAGTAACGCCCCAGGCAATAGGCAGAAACAAACAAAATATCCTGGGGAATATAAATTCTATCCACTGAGGCAACAATTCTTTTTTCAGAATCTAGAAACTTAAAAAAGTAATAAGACCCAAATGAGAAGTTGTTCAGGAGAAATAGCATAAAATACCTGATGCAATAAAGATTTTTCCAGCTGGAAAAGCACTAGATCCCCAATTAATTTACTCTGTGTTCTTGTAGCATTTGTATAACTGTAAGCAACTCTAAGGCAGAGATTACTATTTACCTTTGTAATCCTAGCACTCAAAACTGTATTCAGTCACTCATATTCGACTTTTTTTTTTTTAGCCACAGACCAATCTTATTTAAATCAGGACTGTCCAACAGAATTATTCCATCAGCCGTTCATGATCTGAATTCTAGTGTATGAGATCAATTTAAATATGGTACACATAAAAAGTCATGAGACATTTCTGTTTCATAATAAATAAGGCAGTGGCCAACTATTACTCATTGGTAGCTTTTTTGAGATAAGCTATCAAGTCCTGCCTCTCTCCCTTCTTCTTAATGCCAGCAAAGATCATCTTGGTTCCAGGGATTACTTCTTGGGATTCTCCAAGTACTCCATCAGCGTCTCCTCTCCCCAGGTGATACCTTTGTTTTTGTTGGCATCTGTGTAAGAGAATCCAGCAGCCTGACCTGTCTTTCATCCAAACAGACCATGGAGGTTTGGCCCAGTCTTGTGCTTCCCTCCCTTTTCCACAGTATGGCACTGGGCACATTTCTCAACAAAAATCTTCTTGCCCTTCTCAACATCACCCATTTTTAAATCGTTCTTTTTCTGTGCGCGACCGAGAAGTTCCCGCTCACAAGCCGAATGTCCCACTTTCTCCATGTTCGACTCTTTGCAACCCCATGGACTGCAGTTCGCCTGGCTCCTCTACCCATGGAATTGTTCATGCAAGAATATTGGAATGGGTTGCCATTTCCTCCTCCAGGGGATCTTCTGAACACAGGAACTGAACCTGCATCTCCTGATTCTTTACCACTGTGCCTGACATACAATGCTTTCCCTCAGTAAATGTTTTTTTTTTTTTTAAATTAGTAAGGATGCTGACTGCTTTACTGTATGCAAAATCCAGAAACAATATAGTTGCCTATCAATAATTATACAAATTGTGGCATATAGAAATAAGACTACACAACCATTAGGCTTCCCAGGAGGCTCAGTGGTAAGGATCCGTCTGCCAATGCAGGAGACTTAAGAGATGTGGGTTTGACCCTTGGGTCTGGAAGATCCCCTGAAGTAGGAAATGTCAACCAGCTCCAGTATTGTTGCCTGGAAAATTCCATGGACAGAGGAGCCTGATGGGCTACAATTCATGGGGTTGTAAAGAGTCAGACACAACTCAGCACATATAAGCACACACACAATCATCATTGATGTGGGACTTGCCTAGTGGTCCAGTGGTTAAGAATCCACCTGCCAGTGTAGGGAATACGGGTTTGATCCCTGATCCGGGAAGATCCCACAAGCCGTGGGTCAACTAAGCTCCAACTACTGAGCCCCCACTCCAGAGCCTGTGCTCTTCGATAAGAGAAGCCAGCACAATGGGAAGCCTGAGCACTGCAACGAAGAGTAATCCCCAATCTCTGCCAACAGAGAAAGCCTGCACACAGCAAAGCAGGTCCAGCACAGCCACAAACAGATGAACAAGTAATTCACAGCAAAGCAGGTCCAGCACAGCCACAAACAGATGAACAAGTAATTCACAGCAAAGCAGGTCCAGCACAGCCAAAAACAGATGAACAAGTAATTCACAGCAAAGCAGGTCCAGCACAGCCAAAAACAGATGAACAAATAATTTTTCTAAAAGCTATATTTTTTAAAAGAAAAAGAATGATGTGGATTTCTGTGTACTAACACGAACAGAAGAATCCCAAAACATACTGAAATGGAAAAAAGCAAGCCTCAAAAATACTTGTAATTTCTTTATGTTAAAACAAAAGCAAGAGTTATACAAACATCATATGAATGCATATGGAAAAGACTAGAAGCAAGCACATCCAACCATTTTATAGTAGTTCCCTCCTAGCAAAACAGAGAAGTGGATACCCATGTTTGCACTATATACTTTTATATATATATGTTTATATACATATACACTTATATATGCCATCACTTCATGGAAAATAGATAGGGGAAAAGCAGAAACGGTGACAGATTTTATTTTCACGGGCTCCAAAATCACTGCAGATGGTGACTGCAGCCACGAAATTAAAAAAGACACTTGCTCCTTGGAAGAAAAGCCATGACAAACCTAGAGAGCATATTAAAAAGCAAAGACATCACTTTGCCAACAAAGGTCCGTATAGTCAAAGCTATGGTTTTTCCAGGAGTCACGCACAGATGTGACAGCTGGACCACAAAGACGGCTGAGAATAGAAGCATTGATGTTCAAATTGTGGCATTAGAGAAGACTCTTGAGAATCCCTTGGACAGCACCAAGATCAAACCAGTCAATCCTAAAGGAAATCAATCCTGAATATTCACTGGAAGGATGGATGCTGAAGCTCCAATACTGTGGCCACCTGATGTGATGGGCCAGCTCACTGGAGAAGACCTTGATGCTGGGAAAGGCTGAAGGCAGAAGAAGAAGAGGGGCAGCAGAGGATGAGACGGTTGGACGGTGTCACTGACTCAATGGACATGAGCTTAAGCCAACTCCAGGAGACAGTGAAGGACAGCAAAGCTTGGAGCACTGTAGCTCATGGGTCACAAAGCTGGACACGACTTAGCAAAAGAACAACAAACAAGAACAACATTAAAAAATGAGTAAGTTCTTTAGTTAAAAGACAAAAGTTAAATGGATGGTGAAAATATATAGTTTCTGTGATTTTTAAAAGACATAACTAAAACGTAAGGACAAAGGTTCAAAATCAAAGGACAGAAAAAGACACCAGGTCAAAAGAAAAGTTGATACAGCTGCACAAGTATCAAGTAAAACTGACTTTAAGACCAAAACTACGAACAGAGATTTTAAAAAAACAAACTACATAA
Source organism: Oreotragus oreotragus (assembly GCA_006410675.1). Lineage (NCBI taxonomy): Eukaryota > Metazoa > Chordata > Mammalia > Artiodactyla > Bovidae > Oreotragus > Oreotragus oreotragus. The sequence goes on along the minus strand of SJYX01017668.1, from coordinate 211,221 downwards.
TGATGAAAGGTTCAGTTCATCAAAAGTATAAATACATCCAACTTAGCTTCAAAGACAGGCAAAGGAAAATTAACAAATCTACCTTCATAGCAGGAGATTTTATTAACATCTCTCCAAGTAATAGAGACAAAAAAGCCTGTCAACTATTTTTGCCAGACTCCCCTGCCTTCCACTCTGCCAACAGAAGAGACTGGGGGGAAAAAAGAAACACAAAAGTAGAAGAAAAATGCCATTTCCCCTCCCATTCTTTCCTGTTTCTGATACACCCAAGTGAATGAGTCTCCTCCTACTGAAGTCAAGACCAGGCAGCTGTAGAATCAGGGGTGTGCATGGTTCTACGAAGTAGCAGCAACTCATACCAGCATCTCCAGCAGCTTAGCACAAGTACAGGCTCTTTAGTTCCAACCATAGGTAGTAACAACTCCTAGCTTTTTAGACAATAATCTCCCTCTCCCTCTCAAACCCTTATAACTGAAAACAGTGTGGCAGATGTACTGGAGAAGTTTAAGACAGGTTGAAGGCCAGGAGGCCAAACTGAAAACTGATCGAAGAATAAGAGGTTGAGACATTACTAGTGAACAACCAAGATACAGAACAGACAGCATTTAGCGGTAAATGATCAAGAGAAGTGAGAAAGAGAAAAAACAAAAGACTCCAGGTTAGCTTGAATGATGGTGGAAATATTAATTTGAAACATACACAGCAAGAGGAACAGGTAGAGGAAGCTAGTCTATCTGGGGACGGAGGCAGATGAGATTAAAATCAGTTTTGGATGTGTCAATTCAAGCTTCTTGAGAACATTCAGAATGATACGCAAAAATAACTGAATCAACCAGAGCTGAAGTCTGGCTGCTCCTTTTAAATGAACTTTTAGGCTAGGACTCTCTACCATGAGCCCAATGGATCCATGATATATACTTTAAAGCAGCTTGGCTCCAGGAGGCAATGAGTTTACAATGATAAAATCATATCCAAATTCTCAAGCTAGTTCAGAAGTTATCTGTCTGGTGTTCTGGAAATTAACACTCTAAATAAAATATTTAAGCTACCCAGAAACCTTGACTCTGGATGAAATAAAATACAGTTGAGAGTCTACTGTCCTGCCCTTGTGATCACTACATTTCAAGCTCTAGGTGAAAAGCAGTAATTAGCATTAAGTCTGATAGAGTCAAGGTCTCATTTTAGGTAACCTTTTTTGACAGGAGAGGAATATTTAAAAACCCCCCTGGCCCCCGTAAATGCACAATTCAAAATTTTTTACCTTTCAGATTTGGCTATGCTGGGCTACATTCAGAGATTCTGATCACTATTAATAAAGCTGCTGAGGCAAATAAAATATCATAAAGCATAAGACAACTATGTAGTGGGAAATGCAGACACGATTTGGCACTCACCAACTATTTTTCCCCTTTAAATGTATTTATTTATTTTTGGTGGGTTTCTCTCTAGTTGTAGGGAGCAGGGCTACTCTTTGTTGCAGTGTGCAGGCTTCTCACTGGGGGGCTTCTCTTGTTGTGGAACATGGGCTCTAGGGCATGCGGGCTACAGTAGTTGGGGTACCCGGGCTCTAGAGCACAGGCTAAGTAATTGTGCCCACGGGCTGTTGTTCCACAACATGTGTGATCTTTCCAGACCAGGGATCAAACCTGCGTCTCCTGCATTGGCAGGCAGAGTCTTTACCACTGAGCCACGAGAGAAGCCCTCAAGTCTTAAATAAATATGCTGAGTGGAAAGTCTGGTTTGACCTACAAACCAAACTGTAGATCTATCACATGAGGCAAGAATTAGGATTTAGGATAAAAGTACTGGTTACTTATTTGTTAAAAATGTGAGCAAAAGTCAAGCCTTAAGAGTAAAAGCAGTTAGGACTCCGCACTTTCAATGCTGGGTACTGGGGTTCAATCCCTGGTCAAGGAACTAAGATCCTAGAAGCCACAAGGCGCATTCCAGGAGGGGGAAGAAAACGTTTAAGTGCTAAAAGGAGTATATTCAACTGGAACACTTAACATCTGCTTTCCAGGAGAGTATAGTATGTGTGACTTTGGATAAGTAATATTCTGTCTTAATTTCTACATAATTAAATATCTAACTCATGTTCAGTAGCATCCAACTCTGCAACCCCATGGACTGTAGACCACATGGAAATTCCACTGTTCATGGGATTTCCCAGGCAAGAATACTGGAGTGGGTTGTCATTTCCTTCTCCAGGGGATCTTCGCAACCCAGGGATCAAACCCATGTCTCCTGCACTGCAGGCGGATTCTTTACCACTGAGCCACCTGAGAAGCTGGAGTGTGACTAACAGAATGTGATGGGTGAGCAAATATACCAGTATTTTGAAAAGTTTAAATAAACACACTAAGGCAGTATTAAAATTTACAGATAGCAACTAAAGATATGAAATAAAAATATCCTAAAATTAGGATATCAGAACGAACTTTATTAGAAAGCACATGAAAATATGTATCAACTTCATTTATTTGGGGGAATTTTTTTTTTTTCTTTTAACCCGGTTCCTTGGCAATCAAAGCTCTGAGTCTTAAGCACTGGATTGCCAGGGAATTCCCTGGAGTGATATTTTAAATAACAAACTTCAGCTTTTCTTTCAACTGAAAAAGAAGATTCTCTCCCCTTCTTGAATCCTTCCACCTCTCTCTGGACCTCATGCCTTACCAACTCATCCGGGATATTGTTCTCAGAGTCAATAAGGTGGTTTCTAGTAACTTCATGCTTTCCCAGTACATAACCCCCTCCTTCAGTCATCAACTGGGTCTCTCCTAGCTTTAAAACAGCCATGATTTATTTTCTGTCAATTTCTTCCATTGTAAAACTCCACGAAAGAAGTGGGTGAGCCATCATCCACTGCCTCTACTTCACCTCTAATACATCCCCTTAAAGCTTCAGTCCCTGCAAGCTTCTGAGAGTTCAAGCCACTTGCTGATTAAATCTACTGGAGGTCTTATTTCGCAGATTTATCACTTACAATCTTTCACATGAAGAGCTTTCTCTCTTTGATTCTATTATGCCAAACTTGACTTCTCTTCCTATTTCTGCTATGGTTCTTACGTTTTACTTGCTGGGCCTTCTTTTTGTAGGTACTCACAGGGCAAAAACTTCTGGTACTTTTGGTGCCACAACTTTCAACTCACTATCATCAGTATTTTGAAAGCTAGAAAACACAGATTCTATGACGTAGGAACACCATTCTTGAAACCTTACCCTAAAGAATAACACGAGGCTGGGGGTGCGAGGGAGAGGAAGCAGCACACGCGCAGCTTGTAATGGTGAAGTGTGGACACAGGAATATGGCTACTTAGAGCGCGACATACTCTTAGAACAAACACTGATGCTCAACTCTCTATACCAAAGGACACTTTCACAGCTTTTATCTTTTAAGTTTTATGACTTCAAAAAGATTTTATAAGATTCTTTGTAAGCTGTAAGACAAGATGGATCTTAGTTACATGGATATATCCTTCTTGCAGATTTAGTCTCAAAGGAGCACACATCTGGTTATTTACAATTTACCAAGTATGACTCCGTTATAATACTAACGTTACAATACTCTTCTAACAAATACATATTTTTAAAGATGTACTGTATTCCTCCTACAAGTTTTCTGCTCTAGGTTCAACATTTTTCAATGAACATAAAATCTGGTTTTGCAATGGAATCCATCTTAGATAAATAAAAGATATTACAGATAATTTGAGAACATTTTTTATTCTGTCAAGTGGAGTTATCTGAAAGTACAAATAATAAATTTAAGTTAGGGAGATCATTTCTCAAATTGCAAGTATACCCTAAGTATCATATCTAGGGAAGTTACCTAAGTTCTGAGTCCATTTTTTCATTTTTAAAAAGGATTATCTGAGTTCTTTTAAATAAAAAATTCCAGAACACAGGTTACTCTATTTCAATTTTCACAAGTTAAAGCTTCCTCCGTATACTGTTCAGTCCAATTCAATCATATATACCTATCGTTATTTTTCTGTAGTTTTACAAGTGATGTAAATATTCTCATTATGGTTTTAAGCACTTCTCAGTATTATAAATCCTGTGTGATACATAATATCCTCATCTAATGTGAGCAGTGTTGTTTATATACATTCATATCCCTACATATATCCTTTTACTCCAAACAAACTCAGAAGTCAACAACTTACAATACAAGGCCACTACAATTTATTTTATAAAACCAACAACCAAGTTTTTTTTCACAATAACATGAAACTCCAATTTCTTGAAAAAATAAACTTAAAGAGAACATAAAATGTATTTATACCAAGATTCACTCTAATAAGGAATGCAGAAATATGAAGTATCAGTTCAGTTCAGTCGCTCAGTCATGTCCGACTCTTTGCGACCCCATGAATCACAGCACGCCAGGCCTCCCTGTCCATCACCATCTCCTGGCGTTCACTCAGACTCACGTCCATCGAGTCCGTGATGCCATCCAGCCATCTCACCCTCGGTCGTCCCCTTCTCCTCCTGCCCCCAATCCCTCCCAGCATCAGAGTCTTTTCCAATGAGTCAACTCTTCGCATGAGGTGGCCAAAGTACTGGAGTTTCAGCTTTAGCATGGCACCCCACCCCAGTATTCTTGCCTGGAAAATCCAATGGACGGAGCAGCCTGGTGGGCGGCAGTCCAAGGGGTCGCTAACAGTCGGACAGACTGAGCGACTTCACTTTCACTTTTCTCTTTTATGCATTGGAGAAGGAAATGGCAACCCACTCCAGTATTCTTGCCTGGAGAATCCCAGGGATGGGGGAGCCTGGTGGGCTGCCGTCTTTGGGGTCATACAGAGTCGGACACGACTGAAGTGACTTAGCAGCAGCTTCCAAAGAAATCCCAGGGTTGATCTCCTTCAGAATGGACTGGTTGGATCTCCTTGCAGTCCAAGGGACTCGCAAGAGTCTTCTCCAATACCACAGTTCAAAAGCATCAATTCTTCGGCGCTCAGCCTTCTTCACAGTTCAACTCTCACATCCATACACGACCACAGGAAAAACCATAGCCTTGACTAGATGGACCTTTGTTGGCAAAGTAATGTCTCTGCTTTTCAATATGCTATCTAGGTTGGTCATAACTTTTCTTCCAACAGTATGAAAGTATAAATGACTATAATTTATAAAATCAATTTTGGCATTCTATGATATCAGTTTAAGAAATTATGTACCTTTCAACTGTTTTTCCAATTACAAAAAGAAGAGCTGCTGAATTTTTTAAAATTTAGTCTTAATTTTTGCCAGTTTATGAGGATCTAAAGTAAGTTAATAAAAATTATTTAATGTGGGGGCATGCTTTCCTTGGTGGCCTAGTGGTTAGGATTCCAGGCTTTCATCACCATGGCCTGAGTTCAACCTCTAGTAAGGGAACTGAGATCCCATGGCCAAAAAAGGAGGAAAAAAAAAAAAAATCAATGTATCTATCTAGGCAAATTTGGTTTCAGTCAGAACCCAATACAACAGTCTATTTTAGAATAGGTGATACAAAAAAGGAAGTAGTACCTAATAATCTACTTTTGCTATTTAGGATCACAGATAATCCTTTCCAAGCCACTAATTGTCTTAGCTTTTTCTACTACTTCCATCACAGTCATTAATATGAAAACTAGAGGCTTGCCAAGACTGAACTGGGCTTCTATATCCTCGTAAAGGTTGTTTTTTGAGGTAATTTTTGTTTTGTTTTTGGTAGAAGTAGTCCAAACTGACCAATTCTTCCATTATATTTTAATGAAGTAAAGCTGTCACTAGGAAAACACCATCATTACCATACAAAGAACAAAGGGCTTGGTGTTCACCACCCAGTTCTACAAGTGTTAAGGCGTGCCCAGCAATGGTATAATCTGAGGGGAATCCAGAGTGAAACACAGGATAAGGAACTCTGTTCTCTGCATAAAACAGGCCCTCAGGAAAAAATGCAATGATGCCAGATTCTCACATCTTTCCATAAACAGACAAGCACTAAAAGTCATCACTTGGTATATCTGTTCTTTGTGATTAGCAGTCATCTTTTACCAAGATGTTTGCCTGAATGCATGCATTAATATTTCCTAGCCAAAAATCATGTATAACTTGGCTTCTCCCCCACCTCTTTGGAGCAGTTTCCTCAGAGCTGAGTGGCTATCTCCTGGGCTACCGTACTCAGTGAGACCCTGAATAATATTTAAACTCACAACTCTCAGGTTTTGTGTCTTTCTTTAAGTCAACACTGTGTTTAAGGGTAATAAGGCTGATCAGAAGCCCAGCCTGAACTTCAGACATCAACAGATGTTCTGTCCTTTGCTACTTCTTAGAGAACCAGACTCCTTACACCAAAACTCCTCCACTCATACCACCTCATACTTTCTCCTCCCACAGGTAGAGACAGACAGATCCACATCTAGACATACTCTAGGAATACAACTGGAAAAAAGGAATACAGTTCCAAGAATGAGAAGAAGTATCCTGAGACACAACATAGTTGGGCTTAGGGAGAGAGCAATCACAGAATTTTAGTCTCCATGAAGCAAGACCTATGATTATTTGTTGTCAAAATAAGTGTTGTAGATTGGAAGCTTAAGGGGAAAAA